>JANHGL010011515.1:0-22579 GCA_024611195.1 Ceyx melanurus | reverse complement strand
CTTCTCTTCTCTTCTCTTCTCTTCTCTTCTCTTCTCTTCTCTTCTCTTCTCTTCTCTTCTCTTCTCTTCTCTCTCCTCTCTGTTTTTCTCATTGCCTCTTGCCTTTCTCTCAAGGTGACCTTAAACTAATCTAATCTATGTAGATAAAAAAACTCCATCATCTACCTAATGAAAAGATAAGATAAACCCACACAGGTTTGAGGTGTATGATACACTGTTATGTGCTTACATACCAAAATGTATTGGCAGAAGCCCAAAAGTGTCTTAGAAAATACACAGAAATAAGATGGACAGGTAGAAACAATTATTGATCAAGACCTTCTGTACGAGGAACTAAAGTTAATAACATTTTATATCAAAATCAAGTGTGGATCCTCAGGGTGAGAGATGTATTCTGAAAATGTTTACTTGTACTTTGCTACATGCAGGCTTGTAGGGAAGCCATTCAAACTCAGGATGGGAGCAGAAAAATAATAGATCACAAAAACTTTGGAAACATAAGTGCTAACGAGTCATTATTTGCTCTTATATTTTTTAAAGTTAATTTGGCTACATGTGGCCAAGCACAACTAGATTGGATTTTTTTATTTTATTTTTTTATTTAAAATTCCTTGGTACACAGAACGACCATTTCAGGAGAGAACACTCAGATTATTATATTTGCAATATACATTTTAGTTATGCTGTTTAATTAACGAGAACAAATGCGGTGTGTGCTCACAGTGTAAATGAAGAATCATTTAAGAACGGGTTAGGAGAAGAATATGTAAAGCCAGCATTGTTCAGAACAGAGATGTGGTTCAGTTGTATACACACTTACTGCAGCCACATGCACAAATCTAGAGTGTTGTGGGCATAAATCTACTTGGACCCTTGCATTCTGTTATCCATTTTGTGTGTGCAGTCTGAAGAAGTCAGTGTGAAAGCTCTGAGTCCCCGGCTGCCTTGAAAGACTTCTTGTGGGTAGAGAAAGCTTGAGATTTTATCCTGGGTTCAGTCATTAGTTAATGTGAAAAATACTCTGTCTCTTTTGTGGTCAGACATGACAGAAGAGGCATAAGCTGTCCTCAGGTCTTTAGGGATTCTGTGGAATGGACCCAGTCTAGCCAGTTTACCAGCTTTCCTTCCTCTGGCTGTAGTGGTGAGGATCCATTGGCATTAAAAACAGGAGAATCAGGCAAGTGTAAAGAGGATGGCACCATGTAAAAAAGTGATACCATGATACTAAAATACAGCATTAGGTTGTGGCTCAGCAAGGGCACAAACTGGAGAGATTCCAAAGGTTGCCTCTTGTTGCTGAGTGCAGCATATCCTTGAGAATCTAGTTGACTGAAGATACTATGCTGTAAGACTGGGCTAAAGAAAGTTTTATCATTAATATTTTGGGCCTAGTCTATGCCAACTGAAATAACTTGGCTCCAGCTTGAGCCAACTGACCAAGGAAAATAACAAAGCACACAGGCTGCATTTACACATCGACACTGAACCAAGCTGACAATGCTTCTGGTTTAGGTGTTAGAAATCATCTGTAACTCTGAATTTACATGTTGGCAGTTAGAGGTTTGAAAACCCTTTCTGAAGGTGGCCATCAGCCATCAGCTGCTCCCTGCTTGAGGAGCTCTTGGCACTTTTCTAGGTATTCTTACTCTCATTTCAAATTAATGGAGTCTGTATCTTTCTCTGGGTCTGACCAGCTGCAGACATGTTGTTCCTGTACAGAGAGCTACACGACAGTGTTTCTTTAATGTACAGTTATGACTGGGCTGGGTTTTCTCAATTATTTTCTTCTTTCCACTTCCGACCCTGTAAAAACAGGTGTCTAATGTTTTATTCCCTTTCTTCTTGCAAGCTCTGCTAATTATACTACAGGTAAAGGCTTTACTCTTTTCTTTCTGTTACATTTAAAAAGGGATGCTTAAGATGGCGTTACCTTTAGGAAACTAAGATTTCTGGCAGAAGAAATTTCTACTCTCCCAACATCACTCAAGGCAAAGTTTGTTTTGATTGAAGACTCTTCAAATGTTTTGGGTTTGGTTTTTTTCTTCCTTTTTATAAAAGAATAGCTTTTCTTTGATGGAAAAATGATATCTAAAGTCTCTCTCATGCTTTGGAGGTTCTTTCACATACTATAAAGAATATTTCTTGTTTCAAAACAGAGAAGGAAGTGAAGATGTTCTCAGTTTCCTGGGTGTCTGATCTGCATAGCTGAAAACTCTGAGACAAATGGCCGTTGGTAAAAAATCCAGACCTAAGTAAAATAGCATTTCACTTCTTGTGGCAAATTGGGAGAAAGTGGAAACCAAGTCATACAGATTTGAAATATGTGCTTTTTACTTTTTTCCTCTATGATCCTCCTCACAATTGGTGTTTGCACATCCTTTGCTTCCTAAAAGGCATTTAAAAAATAGACTAATATCATGTCTTACATGAGCTTCTAAAGACCTAAAAATGCCATGAATCTCCCCAAGCAGAGCAGTATTCAGTCTTCCAAAAGGGTCCAAAACTCTGGTGCTGAACCATAGTTAAACCTCATGATCATGTCATATTAAACTAGCCACTTTTTCTCGTAATAGGGATGCAGCTTTTAGGTTTTGATATTGTGAAGCATCTTGCTGTCATTTTATCTCTCCTGCATCGTTTCTGAGTCTGAATTCTTCCTCACCTTGTCAGATGATGGAAATCTATACACTCCACCTTTGATCACCCTGAGTGGCTCGCACACAGTATGGGCCAGACCAGCTCATCTTTGGAAGATCACTTACAGACTGTGGTATTTGGCAGTCTGATTCTACATCATTAGTGTAATAACAACATCTCCTCCTTCATTTGCAGGTGGGAGTGCTATATCTTCTCTCCCAGTGTTCTGTGCTGAACAAAGTCCTCTGGGCTAAGCAAGAGACCAGAAGGTATGAAAGAAACAGACAGACCCCAGACAGGAGCTAATTGTGATAGGGATCCTACAGCAAAGACATCTTGTAGGAACAGAGGCAATAAGATCCATATGAGAAGGTGGTCTCATGCCTGTAGGTCTTGGGAGTTGTGTCTTCAGGTTCTCATATGTGGTTTTACCAACTTAATGGACCCTGCTACCTTTTATAGCTAAGTAAAGTGAAATTCTCAATCTTAAGCTCATTTTTCCACTATAAGGTTTTTACAGAAGATAAGACAATCTGACTTATGACCTTGGATATTAAAAAAACCTTGAATTACATACATGCTTTCTTAATTTGCATGTGTCTCTGAGCATATGAGCTAACATCCATTAAAGATAAATACTGCTTCTTGACCTGAGCATCTTTGTAATACAGGATGCTGAGATTACCTAGCCACAAGTTTCTAGTAAGTATTTGTCATGAAGCTGTGGTAATTACTGAAATGACTGTGCATTTGCTCTATTGATTGTTGGCCCACCAAAATAAAATTACATTTGGCTTCAAATAATTAATTTGCCATACCCAAGTATCAGTTTGCTCTCTGCTGAGAGCTACCAGTGAAAAAAAAACACATGTAGTGAGCTAAATATTAACATTTTTCTTCTTATTCTGAAAACATCTCTTTATAGAGAAAGAAAAACTCAGTGAGATACAGACGTGTAAATGCCATTTCATGTTTGTATCTTGTGAGTTTTATTTTTAGGAGTCAGGCTACTTACAGGTACCACCAAAACAATGAGAGGAATGGTTCAGAATAGTACTGATGTGTCCATGAACCAGAAGGGCACAGAAGGTAAAGGAATTGGTGGTAAAAGCACATGATTTCAGCATTGATGATGGTACATACACAGTGAGGCTCCAAATTTGGCTCTGTGTTCATAAGTAGGTGGCATGAAGAAGCACCATTTGACTTGGTTGTGACTTGTGCAGAAAACTTTTAAGTATTCCTCACAGAGAGACAATAACCATGGGTTGGTAAAGGCAGACTGACTTACACCAGTCATTATAAAAGGAAACTGTAAACACAATAAGTTTGGTAAATATGCAGATACCTTTAGTGCTTGTAATGCAGATCCAGTGATCACAAAATGCTGTACATGAATGTAAGAAATGGTTGTGTTTGAGGTGGTCAGAAATACAGAGGGTTTGTTTCTTCATTACCTTGTGGCTATTTTGTGCCAGTTGAACCATTTCAGAATCAGAAAAGCTCAAATTCCTCTCTGCCTGTCCTCTCTGTCATGACGGTGCTTCCTTGATTATTTACAGATGGCTATACCATAACCATTCCAGTATATTGCAGGAGATGCACATAGTTCATCATACAGAGCTGTGGACAACTAACAGGTTCAAACCATTTCCCCCTAGGGTTAACAGAATGACTCCTGTTGATTTCAGTGAGCATTGGACAGGGTCCTTAGTGCAGCTTTTCCCCATGTGTTTTAAAATGAACGTTTCTTGCCAATATTTTCAGGTTTATTGTAGCTTCCTTCTGCCTCAGGCAAGGAAAAACAACAGGACACAATGACAGCACATTATTAGAAGTAGCGTGATAAATTCTAAATAGATATAATTAGCATGTGACCCAAAAGAGACCTACATATAATTAATATTGAAATATGGTCCATGCATTATATAGGAAAACGTCTCGTGTATTCAGAGCGGAACGTGTGGAGAGTGGAGGTCTGTCTGGAGAAGGCTTGTCACTTCTTCATTTTAATCAGAGTCAAAATTTTTGCACTTGAAGAAATAGAGAATGATCATTAAAAACACTTGGACTTTAGAAATGACACCACTTGCTTCCTTTTCCTCTTTATTATTGTGACAGTGGGGAAAAAAATCCTTAAATCTTCAACTGGGGAAATGTGCACTAATGGGGAAACAGACCTCTGAGGAGCTAGCAGACTGACAAGCTGTTCAGGAGCATGAGGCTTTTCAGCAAATACCATTCATTTCTCTAGTAGTTTTTGGTAGATTATGTCATCTCTGGAAGTCCATACTTATTTAGACCAGGCAAAGTGAATGAATAACAGATACATAATGAGCATCTGTGAAAAAGAGAAATAACATCTCAGATATAAGGTGAAGATTAAGAGGGGTAAAGCAGCAGTGAGCTGCGAGTGTTGCCTTCTGAGTGACATTCAGTTCCTATCACACAGCAGCTCATTACACAGTCTGTTTATACCAGAGGGAAACAAATATAAAAGTTAGTCCTTTATATTTCACATTAAATGCAAAGAGTTCAAGGGAACTGTAAGACTTCATTATGGAATCTGATACCACCCTTTGTATTTTGCTGGGTCCTATTTTAAGTAAACGGAATAATTTTAGTGGATTTAAAAAAGACTTTATATCAAATATTTAATTAACATTTATTCTGCAACTTTGGAAGCTGAAGCTTTGGATCCAGGATATAATTTTTATCAGAATGAATAAATATAAAACAGATGTTAAGAAGAAGCAATAAATTTAATCTTAATTGTAACTCTAGACATGACTTTCTCACTAAAAGATGGGGTTTTTTTCTCTCTGTAGCTTTAATTTTCAGCTCTGTAACTTGACACAGTGCACTGTCCATATATATTTTGGGGTACATTATTTCTTCCAATTATATTTTTGCACTAAGATAAATGCAAGCTCCTAGTCATGTTTTCAAGTAATATTCTTCACAACATACTATGTCATGACGTAGTAGTTGCAAATTCAGTGTTTTGGATTTTGTGGCAACCTTTTCTATCTGAGAAATTGTTGTTGCTACAGAAGGTATCGGGCATTTTTGTTATGAAAATCTCCCATGTGTGATGTGTAATAGACGAAAGGATAGCTGATGTCTGTAGGGAGACTATCTTGCATTGTGACCTTTCTAGATTTCCTTAGTCAAATGAGGTTTGATTTGAGGCAGAGCTGAATAGAAGCTCTTTAAGATCAACCCAGATTGCAGTGGGAAGTGCTGTCAGTCAGTTACAGTCTAGCACTTTTCTGTGAGTTAGTGCTTGGGACTGATGTGTCTCTGGGTTTTGAACCATTGCCCAGTATAAAACTGAGCTTTGAAATGTAAGTTCATTAAAGACAGCATAACAGTGTTCACAGAAGTGGCATAATTGGACCTAATAGTTTGTTTCACTGTGTTTCATGTGTTTTCAATGTTTTCTTCAATTAATAATTATTCTGCATTATTCTTTCACTTTGCTAAAGAGTTGTTTAATATGATGGTTGAAAACAATGAAACTCTTCCCTTACTGCAATCTCCAACAAATTAGTTCTGGGCAATGGGTTGCCTGTGAAAACTCCTGACATGTCTCACAGCCAGAAGAAATAAAAAAATAAAGCAAACTGAGGTTATTATAGAGCAAATTATAGACTTCTGCACAATATTGCTCAGTATTGTTGCCTCTTGGCAAGCTAAGCTTTGGATGGCTATCCTAGAAAAAAGCTGAACTGCCTCGTGTGTGTTTATTTACACTAAATGCTTTTAGAATGAATCTGGTTCGGATTCAAGACTGCAGAAGAGGTTACAAATAGGGAGATCTAGGGGAAAAAAAGGGAGAGTGAGAGAAGTTGATTATGCTGGTCATAATCATAATTGAGCTAACCTTGAAATATTTTTTGAGTATACACATGGCTTTGAATCTCCACATTTTCATGCTTTTCATGATAGGAAAATTATTGAACAAAATGTAAAATATTTCTTTAATTGCTGCAGGATGTTTTATTAGCTTTATTTCCAGGGCTGTCCTGTTATTATTCAGTGCTGATAGCAAACAGTTCATCTTTGGTATACAGTGCATAACATGGGCCTGCAGACCTCAGTGAAGACAGACATGATAATATATGAAGTGAAATGATTCCTAGGACAGAGCCTCGTCCACAGCAGAAATGCTGTGCAGTTTGTTTTTTATGATTCTTTGATGACCAATTAAACAAAGAAAATTCTGTTTCAATCCAATCATATTGAAATAAATGGAACATTAAACTGGACTGCTAAACTGGATGACTGGTCTGGACTGAAGACCACCAAACTGTGTAGCTTACAGGATGTCTTGTTACAGTGTAGTGGCCTCTGAGTTTCCCTGACATGTCTGGCCATTTAAATAGTCTACTGACTTTTCTTTTGTTGTTAAATAGTAAGCTCCAAATAAGGATCCCTGTCAGTCAATATTTCAAGTGTTTTTATTTTACCCTTTTCAAACAGTGAACACCATTTTTAAGTTGTTACAAGGTACTGGTTGTACACAAAATAACGCTTCAGATGGCAAAATTGCCAGTTACAGGTAGTAATTCCTTCATTGACTGTCAGACCTGTCATATTGCAGAAAGGTAGGTCAGTTGAATTGGTTATTAATGGATCTATTCAAAAATAAGCATTTAGGGTTTGTTTCCACACACACACACACACAAAAAGAAAGACAAGCTGCATCATTTCTCTGTGGGAAGCAAGTCATGTCTTCATCCTTTTTAGACGATTAATAAAGTGTGATCCCTAGAACAGTAATTTCAGGATCATGCCATTATTTGCTAATTCTTCATTTCTTAAGAAAATATTAAATTTGCAGTTGGCCACAGCAGGACAGGTCCATGCATCGTTGAAGATACAAGTAATTTACAGTGCATTTGGAACTCCATATTAACATTTCAGGCTGTAATGAAGTTTCATATCGAAGCAGGTCAGGCCTGATTGTATGATTAGGAATTTTAAAATGTTATTAAAAGTTTGCATTTCTCTTCATATTTTCAGCATGACTATTTTACTTTGGGACACTTCATTAATCAAACCCATAAAGGCTTTGTTGGGTCATGTTCATTCCATCACCTCTTTATGCAGACATGCAGAGATCAGGTTAAAAAGTCTCCAAAGGAGTTATAAAGTTTTCAAAAGTGGTTGATTATTTTTTTTTCCTTTTCCTTCAAACTTGGGACTTAGATGCAGATCAGTTGTAGCCAGGTTTTCTTTGTGCTTGGGCCATCACACTGTGAAAGCTAATGACTTACTGACTTACACCTCAACCAGGTATGGGTATCTTTTGAACAGTTTTTCTTATTCCAGCTTCCAGCTCACCTTCCATTTTTCCTAAGCTCTCAAGATACAGAGCTGGGTACCTGGTACACATCAGTAGCTCCAGTCCTTGTTGATCCTTTTTAGGGCAGCATCAGTCCTTCAGCATATGATGGACTGATCCAGATGCCACCTTGCAGTGCTGCAGCCCCTTTTTACACAGGGAGAAGCAAACTACTGAGCTGAGAGGACAGGGCTGACGTTTCTCTAGGCTTCTGGGGTAGAGTGGCTGGTTAAACTCAAGTCTCCTAAATCACTTGGTTAAACCTAATCAGTGTTTGGGGAGATATGTAGAAACATTTTGCATGTTAATGAAGCTCTGTTTGGTAATGGATGACACCTACAAATATGGGGTTTGAGCACAGGATTTTTCCCTGTGATTGAGACATGAGTCTCTACAGCCCCTTAAACATAAAACTAGGGTACAATACATTCTTTGTGTACTTTGAATTCAGTAGGACTGTTCCTGAGCTGTTTGCAAACCCTCATTAATATCTACATTTCTTGTGTGAAAATCTGCACAACTGAGTCCCTCCTGTAAAACTGCACTAAGCCATCTTTCATCCTGCTACTTAGCAAGGACCTTCGGTCCTTGTTTCTCACCTCTTTTCCTCAGCTATAGCACTTGTCAGTTTGTATTATGCATACTTGTAAATAACAGAAAATGAAAAAAGATATTAAGCAGGTAGAAGGTCATGGAAGTTTTACAGTATGAGCTTTGAATAATGATAATTACAGTGTCAAATTCAGTGTGCGTGTATAAATGTGTCTATATATATTTATATGTCTATGTATGCATTTATTTTACAATGTTTATACATACATATATATATGATGTGTATAAACATTGTAAACATTTCCTTTTCCAGTAACAGCTAAGATCCAATACTGGAAGATAGAGCAGGACTTCTGCCGTTGGTATCAACAGTGTTGGATCATCCCAAGGAGATAAAATAAAAAACAACTGTCATGAATGTTTTGTTCCATGAATTGACTTTTTTTTGCTTTGGTGGCAGAGCTGCCCATCCTCCTTGAGAAGTCAAAGCATCTAATGAGGAAAGAGATCCTTAAGTGAACGCTATTGTTCAAGTCAATGCTGCAATTGAGAAGAAGGATGGGGAGGCTGTGTGCAAAAAATAGAGCAGCTCTGACTTTTCCCAGAAAGCTTGTCAAAGAAAAAAAAAAAGATCTTCAGATCTGGTATTTTTTGCACTATATATTCAGCATTCACAACAAACTCATGATGCCAAAAAACGTGGACTGTAATCTGAGTGAAATGAAACGTGGCACTTTGGAAGCCGAAAGGCCTGTTCCCTGCCCTGCTCTCCTCTCTTTGTGAAGGTAATGAAGGTGAACCTGAGCAATCAGATAGGGATTCCTTGGGTATAATTGAATTTCTGATGGCTGTAATCCACCTACCAATGGTTTATTGCATAAAAAGCACGTCAAGGAGGAGAAAGGGAATGCCTGGAGAGTGCAGCAATAGAGCCAACAGAACGGTTCCAGGTGCTGTGAAAAGGAGCAGCTTCCAGCTGTTGGAACTGGCATCACAGACCCAGTACTCTGTCCCCAAGTCCCAGGGAAACTGCCAGTGGTGAGACACACCAGACACAGCTGAGGTGGCTTTGCTGTAGCCTTGGATCTACAAGTTTTGTTCTCCTTTTAGCACTCTGAACTGTAAAATAATAAATGTGCATTTGCAGGCTGTTATCTGTGGGCCTTGCCAGAGATATGTCATCTGATTATGCATGTAGGTAGCATTTAACATAATCTGCCCTGACACATTCATAAGATAAGACAAAAATAATATTTTATCACCACACAGTAACAACCTCTTATCAAACTCCAAAGTCTTAATTAGGGATTTCTCTCCAGGTCCCCACTTGCCTGATGACCATATAAATGTCTAAATTAGATAATTAAATATAGTCCATACTGCGTGATAGCATACAGCAATTTAAAGCCCTAGGCAGTGAGCTCAACAGAAACATTTTCCTTTTATATTGCTAGGGATTCGGCTAAATATGTGCATCTAGAAGTTCCTCTTATGATATTGATTCTACTTTTTAACTTGTTTATAGTTTCTGTGAGGGAATGCTATTGTCTCCACTCTGAGAGATGAAAAGATATTGGGTTGTTTATGATACTCGGCATAAATGACATTTTATATTTTATTTGAAATTTTAACCAATATTTGAGCTGTAGTTTGCAGATTAATATACATACAAGATGTACACATTCTTCAGTGGGAAAACCTACCCAGTGCTTCGTTTATATTCCAAATCTATTAGCCCTATTTATCTTAGTAAAAAGCTTCTTGAAAATTTAAACTGGAGCTGTCAAGTTCCGTGTTCATTTCTACCACTGTAGGAACTGTGTCTAATATTTAAACAAATTTTTGGTGAATGAGGCAAATACTGAGAAGTAATATCTTAGTCTCTAAGTGATACAAAGCCATGTTTCCAGAATTTTCCCTTGACTGTTCTTTAAATATAAACAGTTGTTTTGGGTTTTTTTTAAGTAGTTACCAAAGACAACACACTCCTGAAGGTGTTAGCAGTCTGATGCACTTGGGTGTGTCTGATGGTCTCCTAAATTAAGAGATGCATAAAATAAACCTCGTTACAGGTCTAGCCAGGAGCAAGGTGGATCACAGAATCACAGAATCACAGAATCACAGAAATTAGGGGCTGGAAGGGACCTAGAAGATCATCCAGTCCAACCCCCCTGCCTGAGCAGGATCATCTAGACCAAGTCTCTCAGGAACAGCCATGGGGGAAATTATTTTCTATTCTCAGCAGAAGCAGCTGGGCAGGTGGGACCTTGGTTTTGGAACATCTTGGTGTTTCCACCAGGGTAGTGGGAGCAGAGTTTGGCCCAGGCTGGGAATAGCCAGGACAGAGCTCTAGAAGCCATAAATTGAATATTCTCACTCCTTGAATGTAACATATTGAGAGACAGTGATGTCAGAAACCAGCGTTAATTGTGTGTAGCAAAATCTGAGGCCAAATTTATAGGCAACAGAATGTAAATAAAATTAATAGCAGGCAATAGCCATTTGAAACTGGGGTAACTGCTACTGAATTGTAGTATCTGCTTAGAGATAGAACAGCTAAGATTTCATCAGCTCATAAAATTTGCTTACAGCTGGATTTATCCTGATCAAAAAGCCTGTGAAGGAACCAGAAGGAAGTACAGGAACAGTAGGAAGGGCACAGAGCCAAGCAAGGCAGCCTGATGCCACAATGCATTGCTGGCCTTGGGAATGATTTCTAACACTCAGAAAGCCTTGTAATGGTCTGCATCACAAGAAAGAGGTGAATGATGAAATGCAGTGGGGAAATGTTGGGAAATCTGAGTTGCAGAGGTGCCAAGGGTCTATTCTTTGTGATAGTGAAGGCACTGATAATATCAAAATCTTCCCAGATAAATTCTAGGCTACTATAAATTTATTTTTAAATAAGTGAATGGCTATCTACAAAATATTAGTGAAATATTTTTTTTAAATTTTGAAATAATATTTTAATTCAGACAGGTGATTCAAGATTGTAATAATTATTTTATTTATTTTTCATGGTTTTCCTTCTTTGGGATAGCTTATTACTTGAATATGTCACAAGCTTGGTATAGATGGAGACTAACTTCTAGGATCTTCTAACATCTACCTGTTATTTTTTTGCTTTATGCAAGTTCCTGATTTGCTAATTTTTTTGATAGTGCATGGGAAAGAAATAAATGTCAGAACAATCAAATTGGTTCTGGATCTGCATCTGATGTTGTTTGTGATGCTTTAATTTTGCATTTCTGCTGCTTTCTCCAGGGGACATTTTGGACAGCTACCATTTCTTATTATGTGTTTGCATCTAGCTGTTCTTTGGGGCTCAGAAATGATGCTATAGCATGAATAACTCATATACAGTTACTTTGGGTGTTGCAATTTCCTCTAAAAATGAAAAGAGTTCCTTCTTCTGTTAAAAGTTTACTTATTTTTCAGCTGTTACAATATTTTTTTATCAGATTTTCTGGTATAAAAGTGATTTACCTGTGATATTTTTTTCTCTCCTGAGAAATTCACACCTGTTTCTAGCATCTGTCTCTTAACTTCATTCAAAACTAGTGGTGGTGAGGGAGCATTAATTTTCTGGATATATTTGTATCATTGTGTTTCTGTCAATACATCATTTGTTATTTTCAAGAAGAACCAGCAACCTTTACCTATCAATATTTTTTTTTCAGAAGGCAGAGCTAATGCACAGCAGCTAAAAATAATCTCATGGAACAAAAATGAAAAATTCAGAGAAGTCAGTGTTGTGCATTAACACTGGCATCTTCTGAATATTTTTACCAGAAAAGGACCAAAGAATCAGCAAAGCATCAGCTTGTTTCAGCAAAATTTATAGTAGTAATCAGTTCCTGTACAGCTTTGATACCCCTTCGGCTTTTGACTCTTGATTTAAATCACTTCTCTGGGAATATTGTGAATAAACCAGCACTCTGCACACAGAAACAGTCCACAAAAGGCACTAATTCTCTCCCCAGAAGTTCCACATCTCTTTGTAAAGCAATTTTGCTCAGCAGAGCAACTCTCACTGGCAAATATTCATTAGGTTTCAGTGTGAGGCAATGCTTTTGGGTCCTTAGATCTGGGAAAAAATGCTGATTCCCAGGTTGTGTCTGGGCCTGGCTATGGACACACCATCTACATGCTTGTCTAAATACCAAGTGCTGAATTTACTCTGTCATGAGCTGCACCATCAGACCTGGTGGGATGCTGGCAAGTGAGTGATTGTCCATTATTCCATCCCTTCTCGCCATCCTGTCTTTGTTTTCTAGGACAGACCAGTGGCAGAAAAAGGAGTAAGCTGCTTCACAGACTGTGCTTAGGCAAATTCCTCCTCCTTCAGTGAAGCCTGGTGATTCCTGCACTGGGTCTGTGTGCCAGGGGTAGTGCAGTTTTGTCCCTAACCCTCGCCCGGGACGTGTGGCTGCAGTTGTGACCGAGGCAACACGTGTGTGTGGTTGCTTGGGGCAAAATCTCCCATGGGTGACAGAATGTCAGGATATCTCCTCTGCCTGCTGCATTTACACCTCTCCTGGGAATGAGGCTAGCAGAAGTTGCGAGCTCACATTCTCCTTCCAAATTTACATCCTATTTTTAAATTGCATCTTTTTGGGAGGGTGGGAGGGAGTAAATCTACATGTAGATATGTACTCCAGGAAGAACATGCTCTACATTTTTCTGTCAGTTGATACAAAATAAGGTATCTGGTTTATAAAGTAGGATTACTAGTTCTAGAATACTTGCAAGTGTTAATTAAAACCAAGGGGTTTTTCTTCAGTTTTATTTGGTAAGTATTTCAGTTTCTAACATCCATAAACTGGGAGAAAACAATACTAATAATTAAAAACGAACATAAATAAGCCAGACAAAGCTTTTTAAAAAAAAAATTAGAATTGTTTTCTGTAATCCTCCACTTCAGATGCTGTATGCCAGGGCTCAATCCTCGGATTTCTTTAATCATTTGGATTGGCCTGTTCTTCCTCCTGATTTATCCAGAGCCACAGAAGGATTAGATCAGCCTAATGGACACTTTTTAAGTGTCTCCATCAGTCTAATCAGCTTGACAGTGTTCTGGTTTATTCCTCCTTGTAAATTGTGGCATCATAAAGATGCTGTACTGTATATAGCACCACTTAGTGGCAGAAGTCTACTTCAAATGCTCGCTCCTGAAATCTCATCTGAAATCTCAACTTTGTCCTGAGTCAATCCAAACCAAAACAGTACATCCAAATTCCCTGCTTCCTGACCTCACGTGCAGAGCCTCACAAACCTGCTCTGAGTCTGTCTCTCCAGCACAGCAGCACCTTGGCTCTGAGCACACTGATCACAGCACAGACCCTTTCCAGGCTCTTTTCTTCCACCCCCTTGTGCGTGCTCCCCAGCTGGCTGTGCCCACGCAGGCAGACAGGTATCTCCTGCCTGTGTTAGTGGCTGGCTGAAATGTTTGACCTCAAGTTATATGTTGTGTGTAAATAAAAAGGTGCTACTCTCACTGCTATTACACTCTGTTATCAACGCAGTGAACAGAAAATAGGAAAGCATCACAAAGCTGGCTGAGGCTGTGTCACTGTTTTCTGTACCAGTATCAAAACAATACAGTTATTTTTCTTCACAGGCCATTGATGTCAGGGATGTTTATTGTATCATATTGAAAGAATTTGTTTACTGTATTGAATTTGAGCAATGTTTGCATGAACTTTGCACTTTGAGGTTATAAAGAGAACTAGTCAGAGTTTAGGGATAAAGGAACCTATAATAAATAACAGCAGTGCCAGGAAATTCAAACGGACAGCTACGCCCGTATTTTCACCAAATCTCACTGAACTTTCCAAGGGGAGATTGTGCTACAGTCCCTGCTCTGATGAGAACAAAGGGTGCTCCATCAAGATACATAAACTAAACTTTCCTCTTGAATTAAAAAATGCATATTGCACACGTTAAAAACTTCAGGTTTTAATGTAATGACACCACCTCGTGCAACTGCACTGATTTTACTTTGCCAAGTGTTTTTTTACAGTCCTTACAGAAATGACTCTTTTTGAGCCCCAGATCTGCACGTTGTCATTATAAGTGAATTGGAAAACTCTAATAGTAGAGATGGCAAATTCAATTCTTACTGTAAAGATCCTCATAAGCTTTTGCAGTTTCTTTCAGAAGTCTTTTGAGTTGTGTATTTCTGGTCATATGCTCTGCATCAGCTATTCCAACATAGCAGTGAGAAACAATTTTTTCAATCAGTTATGTGTCTAAAATGCATATGCAATCCCACATCTGAGTTGTGTGTACAATTACTGAGATTCCATGCGTGCGTTGGGTAATTTCTCACATAAATGCACTTAATTAGTCATCTGTGCATGAGTTTTCCTATTTGCATACATACTTAGGGCAATTTTGCATGCAAATTAAGCACTTTATATATATATATGTAAAAGTTTGACTCTCATCATGTTTACTAAACAGAAGCTTATGTTAGATCTGGAAGAAAATAATTGAGTTGTCTGACAGCATACAATACAATGTGGTAGCTTACATATGGATTATTATAGAGTCCACATCCTGCTGAGGTTTTCTCAGAAAGGTTATTAGATTTATCTCTCATAAAATACTTCAGGATCAGCTGTGTAAATGACCATTCTGTTGAAATATCTGGATAGGTAAAGTACAGGTGACCTGATTCAGCCTGGAACTCCAGATACAATTTGAATTTGTTGTGAAAATCTTGCATTTAGATGTCCCATTTAAATCCTGTGCTTCTTCCTAGGCTACAGTAAAACCTGTGACATGATTTTGCCATTTCCTATTGATGGATTAGCACGATCAGAATCCCTGAAGTAATGTCACTTACAATAAGCTTTATTAAACCACAAGTCTGCCTGTAGCTCCTAATGGAAGATGGTGCAGGAATATCTCCCATAGTATTTCCAAGTGCTGGAAAACACACCCACTGTCTAGCAGAGTTACTTTTTAGATGTGTGTTACTCAGTCTTGGATGTACCAATATTTTTAGTGCCTACACGTGTACCCTAGACACAGTTACAGTCTGACTTGAAAGCGTGTGTGCAGTTGGGAACAGATTGGGTGTTGTGAGACCACAGGAGCTATTGGTCAGAGTTAATAGGATAACCACAGATAATCTTGTTAGATGAATGCATGAACTTGAAAAATTCATCTCTGGAGTTCAGATATTTCTAGACACTGGGGAAAAAAAAAAAAAAAGCAGCAGTTATTCTGTATACAGAACTCTCTGGGCTTCTGCAAGAACCCCAGCAACATAAAAACCAGCATATCTCAATTGAAGAGTCAGGTGATAACTACCATGGTAGTTACCAAAGTGTTAACCCATGTGTCTCTCTACTTTTTCTACTTATGTGTGTGTAGGACTTTGGTTTTATTATTCTAGGCCTGCAGTCAGTCCATATTATTCAACTGACCATGCATATAATGTTTCTAAATAGTTTCCTTTTATCTCTAGGCTTTATTTCACTTAGTCATGTAATATTATCAGTAGAACTCATACATATATTATTATCCTCATTTACAGTTAAATCAGTGATTCAAGTATTCAAATAAATTTCACACACATCTTTAGCTTCACTGGATTTGTATGGAGACCAACACTGTAAACTTCTCACTACCTTTTTAAATTGTAAATAGGCTGAATATCTTTGAGTGTGTGAAACTTTGTCACGAAGTAATCTCTTACAAGAGCACATCTCTTCTTCTCTCTCCCCTCTCACCAAGTTTTCTTATCTTTTCAGCTCTGCTATTCAAATCCATAGGCTGTCAAAGCTGTCTCTTGTAAAGTGCTTTGTCTTCCAGGAGGTTTTTGACCAAAACTGCTGACAGCTCCAGAAAAATGACTTCATATTAAAAAGGTAACTGGGGCTTTCTCTGAGGAGCTCTGCCTCAGCATTTAGCATGCGCACACACACCATTTAGTGTAGCTGCTCTGGTGTAAAACTGTCGGATGTATTCAGGAGGAAAAAATATTTGGGAGGCATACAAACAAGCTGGGTGCCACAAAAGGCGGAGAGAGCTCAGAATATAATAACTTCTATTTATGTTTTACCAATCTGTGAAGAAGAAAAGATATGCCTTTTTTTTTTTTTTTCTCTCTCTGATAAAGAGAAAACCATGTGTTGTCTGTAATATAAGAAAGCCTGATCTGGACCTCACTTTTTTTTTGGTAGAGAGAAGACTGTTTATTTATTAATACTGCTGCTTCTACCTGTGTAACTTATTTTGAGATCTGGACTGGAATAAGTTAACGTGAGCATTTCAGTGTACATAGAGCCATTTCCACCAAGAGATGAAAAAAAGGCAGTGGTGAAGTGATGAGGGGAACTGCTGGTAAAAACAATAAAAATGGCAAAATACTGCAAGTCTGAAAAATTCTTATTTTTCTTTGGCAGTCCCTATAAAAAAAACTATGAATTATGTTGATATTCATTTGGAGTTGAGTGAAACTTACAGAACTGTAAGGATTCATAGGCTAGATCCTGCTCCCTTCCCCTAATACCTCATTAAATTAGTAAGTGTGAATTTACCAGTGGCACCAGAGATCACAGGGACAGGACTTGGTAGAAGAGGCATCTCCTCAGCTGCTGAGAAGGGTGGGGAGGAAATCACTTGGTTTCTATTGCTTGCATGTGGTTCTTCTCAGATTACTGTTATATCATAAAGCCTACTGTGAATGCAACCATTTCAGATGATGACTACTTCAGGTAGCTCTTTGTTTCTGAGGTGATGGCACAATCACACTTAAATACACGTTTGTATGAAGAGCACCTTAAAATCAGTATGTTTGTGGAAGCTTGGGGAAACTGGGAATCTGTGGCCTTCCTCCCTCTTGTAAAATGGCACAATGGCTTTTAATAGCTTTAGTTTTGTTGGTTTTTATTTTTTTTCTAAATCTGGTAGGGTTTTATTGTTTCTGTGAATACAAAGCATTACATCACAGAGCAGCCTGGAAAGCTGGCTGCTGTGTTAGGGGTCTCTTGCAGTCTCCTTGGTGACTTTCTGTGTCTGAGATATACAGGTTTGCCCATGAACCAGAGAGGTCACTTTTCTGAAGCTCTTAAAAGGGGCATGTGGACATAAATAGGCACTCACTGTATTTTCTGAGAACACATCTAATACTTCTTTCTTTTAATTTATTTTTAATACCACTGCTTTAAAATGCAGTCTACTGCAATGATACAGACTTAATAAAGTCTCAGTCTACTTTTTCCTTTTTCCTTTGTTTTTGCAGGAATATTATAAATTAATAAAAAAAAAAAAAAAAAAAAGTAGATATTTCATTGGTTTGCATAGGTCAATTTAGTTTTACAATATTTTTAATAAGAGTTACATTAGTATCAGGTGTGTTACCTCACCTAAGGTGAAAGAGATGTAGAATTGGGATTTTTAAATTGATTTTTAATATAGCCACTGCTGGCGTGCAGCCATTAATGCTTGCATAGTTCAGTGAGGAGACCACAGTGTGTGTCATAATTGGAGGTCAGACTACACTGAAGTTGGCCTCTCTTGGTCAGTGTAATTAACTGAGCTGGAAGGTTGTGTGTAGGGCCTCCACAGCTGTACTTTCCTCATTGCCATTCACATTACCATCTCAGAAGGAGAATCGATAGGAGCCACAATGTACTGATGAGGAGATATTGTAAAAGAGAGAAAGTTCAAATTCTTTGGCATTGCAGCATCTGTGGCAGGGCAGAAAAAGTGACTTCAAAAGGTCTGTTTAGCCAGCCAGGTAGTTGTATCTCTCTCTCCATCCCAGCACACAGGTAGCAGGGTGGTACAGAATCAACTTAGGTCAATGCATATTCCATTCCTGTTTGGTGCTGCTTTTTTCTTGTGGGTTCTTTCTTCAAGCCACTTTCTCCTCTGTGACTCATCATTTTGTCTTTACATTTTGTACTGGAGCCAGATCATAAGTAATCCAGAATTTTGAGCTATGCCTAACCATTCATGTAGTACCAGTAATTTTCTGTTGCTTAAAAAATATTACATAAATGTACCAAAGTCTGGCTTTTACTGATAATTATTTCCCTCTGTGGTTGTGGTCTTCTTACCCAGGAGCATCTTTTTTAACTCTTGTTGTCTTCTTGTATATGTATGGTAGGTGTTTATGTCTTTTCCAAATAATTAATTTCTCCACAGCTTTGATTTACCTTTCATTTTTCTGTTCAGTTCCATCTTGTCTCATCTTCCCTGCACATCCTAAAAATATCTCACATGTGGATGAAATCTGAAATAATTTCTCATTCACTTCAGTTTTGAACTGCTGACTTAAACTCTTAATTTGCAATTATCTATCAATCCGGAATCATTATTTCTCTGGTTCTGTATTTTATTCTTCTTTTCTTCTTTTGTTACTACTTTTGACACAAAGCAAGATTAGTAATAATGACTTTCTAAATCACCAGTCAGCTGGCGATCACCTAGAAGAAGCAAAAATCTTCAGTTCATAGAGAAACCTAAGGTGTGGTCTGCACTCTGGATGAATTTAATTTATTCTTGTTTGTCAGACTTTTTAATAAAACCACTCTTTATCCTTAGCATCTAGACCATAGCTATTTACTTGAGTTCAGTGAAACATTTACTTACCAGAGAATTAAACAGGTTAAGCCAGCAGGAGTATTTCCCAAATAAGGAACTCAGCTATCAGCCCTAAGCTAGGAAGGTAAAGGTCTCTTGAGACTTTGTTTTCTCACCTCCTGTCCATTTAATTTGTTATTCCCATGCTTTCACATATTTGATGGCTGCTTGACAATTTCATTGTATGTTGTACTGTCCCTCAGTGATCACACCTCCCTCTCTCTCAGTTTCTATCCATGGTAACACTGCTCACATCTGATACTCATCTCCACCACTAAGGGTTCTATTGTCCCCTTGATATGTACGTGTAACTCCCACTGCTGTCAATAGGAATTACATGTGTGCATCAAGGAGAGAAAAATCCCTTGTGTACTCTACGCTCCTCATTATCTTGGCACAGTCAGTTCTGTAGATGTCTCATCTATGAGCCTTTTATTCTCTTGAGTGTTGTGCAGTATAGCAAGTTGGCTCTTAGGATCAGCAGCTTTGCTCTAGAGGTGTTTAGCAAGTTGATTTACTGTGCATGTGTACGCTCTTAAATGTCTTTATCCAGCCAAATCCACACCTCGTAGCATTCATATGTTAGATGGGAGAGCTTCCTATTTCCTTTTTCTGCAAGAATACCAATTCATAAGCAGTTTCCCAGCAGACTCAAAGTCGAGCAAGAGTCTGAAGCTAACCCTCCCAAATAGCATATGTTCAGGCCCTGCTCAGACCTGCGTGCTTAAATGCAGTAGTGTGTGAAAAATTCAGTAGGTACAAAAATGTAAATGGCATATTTTAATTTTCCTTAAAGATAGGAAGAAAGATCTTTTACATGCACTCTGTGTTAAGTGCTTCTAAACAAGGAGGTAGTTGAAATAGTAGCTAATGGGTTAGCAAAGCTCTAATTCCTTCTAAAATGAATTGAGGTGTCAAGAGGTGAAGGAAAATGGTAGGGTGAAAGCAAGCACACACGTAACCCAGGGATCTCCATTGTCTGACCACTGGATTTGTATTCTCCTCTCATCCTTTCAATCACCTCAGTTTGGGAAGGTACCTGATATGTCACAGAGACCAGTGTTACTAGAAGCATAACTGGAAAGCATACTCAGGCCACTTGCAGACTTGTTCCCCAAGTACAGAGCCACTTAGCACAGCTTAGAAAAGAGGGATGGCAAACTAGTTTGGAAAAAAAAAAATCAATTTGCCATCAGATTAGAAATCAACTGTAAACATGTTGAAGAATTCTATTTTTTTCACTACTGCTCTGCCTTTTCTTCACAATCTGTTGTAGTGTCAGACTTATTTTGACAATACTTGTAGAACTTGTCATATTAACAAAGTTATCAAACAGAGCGAGCACATGTATAGCAACAGCTGTAGTCCAGCAAGAGTCAAAAAACTGGCCTTAGGTATTCCCAAAAAAATAGCCACATTGTAGTTGCAAAAATCCAAAATATCCTCAGAAGTCTCCAGAGTACTTGTAGCTTTATTTAAATAGCAACAACTGCAGCTGCCCTTCAACCTGGAACAGTCTACTCTGAACTTTGAAATTTAGGCTAAAAATAAAAGTATAAAATTTAGATTTTATATAAACATATAAGGATTTATTTTTGCTATGATATGTCACTTGATTATTTCTGCCTTTGTGAAAGAGCTTCATAAAAAAGGGTATACACTAAATTCAATACAATGATGGGATTTATTTGATGTTATATAACAAACTCAGAAATACTTGTTTAAAAACAAAATAAACCCCCATAATCCACTAAGACTGTAAATTGGTGGGGTAGGAACAATCTTTTCATTATTTGTGTCTACAGAGCTCAATACAATGAGGTCTCAGTTCTTCACTAACATCTCTAGGTGTTAACACAATGCTATTAAATCTACTCAATAGCAAAAGATGCAGTCAGTGGATTTATGTGTCTCATTCCTTTGGAAATGTGTGAATCTAACAGAATAGTTTAATGGCCAGATTTTTCAGCTGCAATGTCTGATTTTGCACGTACATCAGATAGTGTGCATCTATTTATGCAAATCGTTGCTGGATTTATATGCACAAAATATACATGCCTGAGAACTCCTATTTGTGGCGTTGAGCTGCATTCAGAAAGGACAAAGATCATATTTAGATACCAGGGTCACTCTATAGCAAAACAGCAGGAGCTGTACTTGGCACTCGAAACTGCTGCTTTCCATATTCAGTTTTCTGTGAAAACTAAAGTGACTTAACTTTTTCTGGCCCTGCTTTGAACTGCCTTTATTTTTACACCAGAAACCCTCTAGTTTAGTGGAGTTGGCTTTATTGCTGGTGATGTGAACGTGGACTAGGCCTGACATGTCTATTTTCCTCTAAGAAAAGAAGGGCCAGGCTCAGACTGGCTCTAGTTCGGTACTTATTTTTCGACCTGATCCTGAAACTGTCATCCAAATTATTCTCTTCTTAGGAAGGCACCCACAGTAGCCTCCCCTCCTCCTGCCCCAGGTTTGATTAGTGCAAGTGCAGAGTCTGAACCGGGTGCTCGCTGACCCCCGTCCCCTGCCTGCCCACAGCCACAGACATTAACCTGCAGAGTCTGCAAAGCCCCTGGTCCCAGCGGCTGCCCAGAGAGGCCTTTCCCTCTCGAACAAGGTGATACTCAGTAATGTGCAGGCAAAGGAGCCAGGGCTCTGTCACAGAATCACAGGCTGGTTTGGGTTGGAAGGGACCTTTCAAGGCCATCTAGTCCAACCCCCTGCAGGGAGCAGGGACATCTCCACTGGAGCAGGTTGCTCAGAGCCCTGTCCAGTCACACCTGGAATGGTTCCAGGGATGGGGCAGTGACCTCTTCTGTGGGCAACCTGGGCCAGGCTCTCACCACCCTCATAGTAAAAAATGTCTGCCTTGTCTCCAGTCTAAATCCTGCTCTTTTAGTCTAAAACCCTCATCCCTTCTTCTGTTGCCACAGGCCCTGCTCAAAAGACTGTCCCCATCTGACAGTCCCCTTGAAGTCCTGGAATGACACCAAACAGTCCCTGCCTGCCACGGTGAGCCTGTGCTTTCATATGGCATCATTTTTTTCTCTTTCCAGGATATATTATTTTTTTCTCCTTGGTAAGTTATTTTTCCCTTCAAATATGCTACTCCCCCCACATACAGCCTGTGCTGGGGCCCCCTCTCCGCCTCTGCCCATGGATCCATCACCTTTCCCCGTGGGCACGGGCGTTTTTCCTCACTCGATATGCTTGGTTTTCACCTGGACGTGTTATTTTTTTCCCCACCAGGTACATCTTTGCACTGCATATATTCGTTTTCCTTGGATGTGCTACTTTTCCCTCAGTGGGTACATCTCTCCACGGACATGCTGGGGCTGTATTTCCCCTCAATACGTTAGTTTTCCCTCTTTGGACACAGAAGTTTGGTGTCTGGACCGAACTCCCGAGGTCCACCCGCTCCCGGCCGCCCTCGCCTGG
>JANHGL010011514.1:74793-111191 GCA_024611195.1 Ceyx melanurus | reverse complement strand
AAAGTACTAATGACTGTCTGAGTCTGAATATTATTTAGGCTTGTGTTGTATTACCACCCGACCGCCGGCCCGTGCGCTCGTGGCCGGGGAACGGTGTTTGCTTCCCGTGGGGATGGGGCGGGAGCTCCGTCCGCGCACTGGAGGCCGGCGCTGGGCTTCCCAGCCGGGTCGGTTACGTAACATCACCTGTGGTACCGGCCTCTCCCTCGTGTCACAGCGGCGTGTGTTCGGTAACAACGACAGGGCTCCGTTTTCTTCGAGATCTGCGAGCTTTTAAAGTGTCTAATGACGCTCGTTTTTCCTCTCGGATTTAAAAGCCCTGAGAGTACCGGCAGAGAGGAGGATGCGTTGTTCTCTGCTGCTTTTCCTTCCCTAGAGCTTAGAGGTAGATGGGCAACAGAGGAAGAGTGAGGTCCTGGGCAAACGTGTTGGTGAAGACATCGTTGCAGGCGATTCGGTGTGGGAAACTCTTGTGCTCGTTAGGACTTTATCTTTGCTTTTTTACGTACGGTGCCTTAACGGAGCCTAGAGGTCAGAGCTTCCCCAGCAGCTGCCTTTACACGTGTGTAGTGCTCAGGCTGAGCCCGTACGTGTGTGTAACAAATCTATCGTAAATCCTGTGGAGCACTTGGAACTCCAAAATAGCCACTCTGTTGGGAGCTGAAGAGCGTTAACTGTTGTGAGTATCCCTAAAACCGAGTAAAAACTGGAATGATTACTTCTAATGGCATTTTTAAAATGTTTGTAATATATTTGTATTCAGCAAACAGTGTCACATTTTGTTTTTCTGTTTTCTTCGTAGTGTTCTTTTAAACAGATTAATGCAAATGCAGTAGTTTCAAGTGGCCTTATTCTCACGGGGGTTACATTATTGTTGGGAATGGACTTGATTTCAGTGTAGTTACAGTAACACAGATCCCACTGGGTGGAAGGAGGTGAGAGGAAGTAAGCGTATAAATTAAAAATATCCTGAAATTGTCTTTGGAACGGTTGAGAGCTAAACTGAGCTGATGGGCAGAGAGGATTTTGCACTCGTCTGGTTGCACTTCCTAGTGGCTCTTTGTACGTGTTCCCATAAATGCCATTATGTAATGGTGCTTCTCTTGGCAGGAGTCTATTGTCACTCTAATTCCTAAGATTTCTGGAGCAATGCAGCTTGTTCAGGAGAGTCGTGGTCAGAACAATGGGAAGAAAAGTTCTTAAGAGGAGGTTTTAACCTCTTTAATTTTTCATGCAGTAGGGCTAAGATGAAGACATTTGGATCTCTTCCAGGGTATCTTCACTGTTCATCTTGTCTTCCACCTCTTCTGGGCTGCACTACAGATATGAGGCACCAGCTTGCTGCTTGCATCCTGTGTCCGAGCTGGAAACACATTGCCTCTCTCCTTTAATAATAATTTTTATACTTCTGTGTTGGTTTTTTTTTTTCCTCTTTTGCCTCTGCACAGAAGCAGAAGCGATATGGTTATTTTCAGAGCACTTAACTGTTGCTTAGAGAAAAATACTTGAGACAGTGGGGAAAGGGGACTCTCCCTAGTCTGCATCTCTAGTTATAACTTGTCTGTATACTTCAAAGGAAGGCAAAATGCCTAAGCAGAGAGAATATGCATATTAAATGCAAGTGCTCTAAGGATCGGTGTTTTTGTGTCTGCAGTTTATTGTTGATTTCATCTGCTGCCATGTTTTCAGATGTCTCTTATAAATCCTGTTGTAAGTCTGTCTCCTTTTTTGTGCCACACTATTTTTTGGGAGTATATTTCTACGCAGAAAGAAGAATTCTTTCCAGTATTGTAATCTGGTGGCCAGTTGTGGCACTGGCAGTTTTACAGATCCCACTTCTGTCTTTTTACAACTTGCATGTTTTTTTTCTGGTAGTGGTTCTGTAGGCAAAACCCCGAGAAGAAAATTTTATTTTCTTGTTTGGAGTTTCCTCTAACCTCTTCTTAAATTTGGCTTGTCTTGTTGTATAAATGAGTGTTTTAGGACCACTAGAGAAGATAGTACTGTTTAAAGTAGAAAGCTGTGTTTCTTTAAGGGCCCCAGTGGGAGAAGGCTGTGCGCCTGAAAGACCTGTAGCGTTATCTAGCTAGGTTTTTAAGTTGAAGATGATTATCACTTTATGGTGTTGCAGCTCATTGTAGCACAGAGTAGCACTTGACAAGGGAGCCATAACCTTCTCTTAGTCTGCTGTCAAAACTCAGATGTTATGTGCTTTCCTTTGAAGTTGATTATTTTTTGTTTGTTTGTTTGTTTTGTTTTGTTTTTTTCCTCCTTATTTTAAATATGCAAAAATGTTTCCTTGAAGTTCAGGTCTGGGATAGTACTGATCTAGAGGCTGAAATTTCCCAACCAGCATTACTGTAGCAGAAACTTCGGTTCTGTCACCTTGGCTCTGCTTGCCATGCAAATTGATCACCTGCGGTCTTTGAGGGCCCAGTGTCCTTGAGTTGTCCAGCATACCGTGTCTCCACTGAAGCAGTTTCTAGACAGCTCTCAGCAGAACTTGTATGTAGTGCAGCATGTGAAGGTGGACTGAAATGGCTGCTTGAGCTCAGGAGCTGCCTGGGGAGTCAGTGAGCAATGGTTACCAAAGTCACTGAATGTGTGTGCTGCTGACAGTGGAGTGATTTTGATGAAATTAGTTCTGTCCTGTGATTTTGGTGGTTTTCAATCGTTTTATTCCTACCTGGAGAATTGTTTCAGCTTTCAGTAAGAGCAGTCTGCAATGGGCTGAACCTCAGCTTCTTAGCTGTGCAACCTTTTAGCTGCAGACTTGGGTTTGTGTCTGTGGCTGTTCCTGTTGCATCACTTCTGCTTTTTATCAGCCTGCTTGCTCACACCACAGCCATCTACTGCTGTACTGCCCAAATATGTCTCTAGCTTGTTCCGTTTTCATGAGAAAACAGATGTAAGCTGCTGGCCTCTGTCAATCCAGGAAGGTTTGATGCTCTACCCAGAGTCTGACAGGCAGGCCACTAATGTCTTTATTTGCCTTTTTGAAAGTTCCTTTTTTTTTTTTTTGCTAACCTGAGGTCCCTCCAGAGAAGCCCACTACCTGCTGATACCTGCATGAAAGGTCAGTATCTTGGAAGCCTTGCTTCAGCATTTTTCAGTTCAGGTCCATTGTGCACTCTGCGGAGTACAAGGACTCCCCGCAGCTTCCCTGCCCTCTGGTTGCTGTAACCAGCTGATCCCAGCTGATCAGGCTTAGCTAGGAGAGAGGAGACCTTTCACGGGCAGGGCTGGGCACGCTTGCCTTGAAGATGGAAGGTTTTGGGGGTGAGGCAGCAGGGCTTGAATTCTGCTGTAGGAGTATCTAAGTAGAAACACTAAGGCATCTCCTAGAACAAGAAAATGGAAAACTTAATGCATATGTAGTGAAGAAGCTTGTTCATAATGTGGTATTGTCTATGCTAGATTTCTTTTGCCAGAAATGCAGTGGTCTGTAATTATGTTATCTAGTTGTCGTGACATGTGTCATGTCTTTGGAAATGCCATAGTATATTTTTAATCTTCATTATGAAGCTATTCCGGGTACAAACAGAATTACTTCAGATGTAATGATTTAACCCTCGGCACAGAGTAGTAGTTTGGGACAGGTAGATGATGTCAATGAAGCATTCTCTGTCTTGGCAAGTCCTCCTCTGTAATTAATCTGGCTTTGCTCTTCTGTAGTTAGGCAGACATTATTCTCCTTGACTTCCCTAGCAGTCTCATTTGAGCAACTGCAGAAACGGATTTTAAGTTTAAGCAGTGGGAATGTTTCCTGTAAATTTCAGGGAGCGAGCATTTGTACTTAGACTTTTTTTTTTTTCTTCCCCCCACAGTTCAAATGCTGTTTGTTTTGTTACTGAGCAGTGGCAACCAGTGCTCTCTCCAGGGAAGGTTTAGTGTTCTTGCACGACTTGCTTTGTGACATGGTCTGCAAATGGTATTTTCAGACTGAGCCTGGTGATGCTAATGGACCAGTGGAAGCCTGGCCTATTGTTTGCTTGTTTTTTTTAACTGATGATCTGGGTGCATGATAATTCAAGGAAGCTCATACTGTTGAAATGCTGCAGGACCAGAATTTAGAGGATTGGAATCCTTATCTCTTTCCCACTGCTTTAGCTGGACTCTTCCTACGGCTTCTGGCTTTCTCTGCCTACATGTTGAATGGCTGGCAGGCTCTGAAAGAGGAGTGTACATGGAGAACCTTCTCCACAGCGCAAAGGGTTGATGTGCATTCCCAGAGGGGAGCTGCTATCCTGGCAGCCAGCCCACCCAGGAGGCCCTTTGCTTCCTAGCATGAGTGTTAACTGCAATGGGTTGGCCATCACCTGTGGAGCAGTAACTTTATAGGCAGGTAAAGTACAGCTTTTGGAGCTGGTAGGACAGGGTCAAAGGAAAACAGCTTCTGGAAGCACTTTTAGTTGGACTGTGACACACTGCATTGTATTTAAGCTGTAGGCTGGAATGGCTTTCAGTCTGGCAGTGTACACTCACCACAGGAATTACTTCCTTGTAGATGTTTGAACTTTGCTAGGCTGAAATGTGCACTGTTTGAACCTCCTGCTCAGAAAAGAACCAGTTTCAATACTCTGTGTCTCAGTCCAGTGCTTCCTTCACTTACCCTTTAAAATCTCCAGAACCATTTAAAAAACTATAAAGCTATTTATATTTTCTTTCAACTCATTTTCCTCCTAGTTCGTAATTAAACGTTCCTGTGGTTTGCTGCTGTTCCTGGTGTTTCCATGCATGGCTTTAATGGGGTTTTGTAGTAAAATGAGAATTGAAAGAACCTCCAATCAAAACCAAGTTTATAACTTGTTTGGGAATGAAGATAGAGAAGTTACATTAGAGTATTATATCCCTTTCTGAAGAACTCTGAAGGGAACATAAGTTTTAAAAGGGAAATCCTGTTGATACATCAGCTTGTTAAAACAAACAGAACAACAAAAACGAACCATCACCCTCAACCCAACACCAACCCCCAAATTTCTTTAAATGAGCTTGTGTAATGTTCTTCCACTATATGAAAGTATAGATCTTTCAATAGATAAATGTGCAACTTGATTTTCATCAATAGCTGTTAAAGGCAGCTTGCTTTGGAAGGAACTGTGGTTTGTATGTGTAGTTCTAAATACATAGATTAGTGAAATATTTGAATGTCTCTGACCTAGTTAATTTTTTTTCTTTGTGTATAACTTCTGGAAAGTCTTCAAGAAGTAGATACTGAAGTGGCCCAGACTAATACAGTTATAATGGGGATGTGCCAGAATTTCCTTTGTGTATTGAAGCCCATTCATGCCCATCACTCTCACAAAGACATATTATTTGTTATCCCTAGTAAGGTGCTCTAATGTTAGTTAAAACTCCCTTAAATGAAAGGCAGGAGGAAGGTAAAGATGCACAGCAGATATTGGGTATCCTTTGGTGTTGGTGCGTAGCCTGAGGAGCATCCCTTCTGCACCAGAATGCTAGCTGGGAAGGGTAATTGACATCTCTGCTTTTCAAGGGAAGTGTCAAAATTGCAGAGCATTGCTCAGAGGGTATGAAAGCTTCACTTCTCCATCTGCTACTGCATATGCCACTGGTGACTCAGTGGCCATATGTGGGATCATTTTGAAAACTTAAAACCCAGCTTCTCTCGGAGGACCCCTCACTCCTTTTGAAAGTCAAAAAAGGGCATTCTGAGTGCTTCAGGAGGGGGAGGCTTCTGTTTTCCATGGAGGAAAAGCTAGTAGTAGATCTTTATAAAGCTAAAGCATTATTGCAGAGAGCTGTGAGAGTCTGAAATGCTGCAAACTGGTTCTGTGATGTACAACAAAAAAATGCTGGAGGCTCATCTCAGTGTTTGGCCCTGACTTTGTGAGTGGGGACTGTAAAACCATGCAAACAAGCTGCCTAACAGACATCCATTGGAAACTGCTTCATGGCTATGGGGAGCAGGGCTGTGTGATCAGGGATTGTTGAGGGTATAGTTACTTTAAGTTGAATGAGAGAGATGAAGAGGAGTTTACCTATCATTTGATTAGCTGTAAGAACCTCCATCTCAAGTCTGTTTCTGCTTTTCTGTCTTGCAGGACTTGCCTACTTCTGAGACTCAAAGCTGACATTTAAATGTGACAAGGAAATGTTTAACAACAAAGGAGATCTTTTAAGTAGGCTAGACAAAAATTCTGCTCAGCTGCACAGCTTTTACTTTCACTTTTGGATGTCCAGTTTGTCCAGTTCTCAGTTGTGCTTTTTCGAAGTGGAGAAGGTTACCTTACTAATAACCATTGTTTTAGTCTTGGAATTTTTAGTATTGATGCTGAATAAGAAGGGTGTGTGTGGGGATAAGAAACAATAAAAATTACCCATATTTTTTTTGGCACTGTAGAAATAAATTTCCTTTCTCCTGTGCTTGGTTGGGATTTATGCAGTGTTTATCACTAGGTTTTTACTTGTAGAATTGCATATGTATCTGATGGCTAGACTTGATGCAGTTCTAATCTGTGTATTTCAGGTAAATTCTCAATTTTCTGCTCTACTGGGTGGGGTGCAGGGGGAAGGCTGGAGTGCTGCTGAAAAATTTTTCAGTACACCCTTCTATGATTGAAACTCTGATATGTTTGTTCTCTTCTTATACTTGAGAATTTAAATTGGAATGAGTGAGGGTATCTTTGAATATTCTTTGTGGTTTTTTTTTTTTGGTAGCTTATGCAGTATATCTCAAACCCAGGTCCTAATTTTTGCATGTAATGTCTGACCTGAAACATAGCTGTGAACTTGTCTCCTAAAAACATAATAAAGCCGCTTCTACCCCTCAGCCTTGTGGGTTTTTTTTACGTGACAGTGTGCCATTCTTATCCCTGCTGTACTGCAACTAAGACTCTTTTGTGCCTTCCTAGGTGTGTGAATCAGCCTATCCTCACTGACTCATCACTTTAATCATACTGACTTGACAACCATTATATTCCAGTGTGTGTCTACACCAGGTAAGAAGAAAGCTAATGCCGTTACTTTATTTTTCCTGATTTTTTTTTTAAACCTGCATTTTGTCCAATGCTGTGACTTTTCTGTAGACTGAAGTCAGAATGTGCTGCCTTCCATGTTCTCCTGCAGCAGCACGGCCGCTTGCTGTTAGTGCTACTTCCTGCTTTGAAAGCTGGTGGTGTTAAACGCTCCTAAGGTCTAAATCTGTTGTGGCTGTGCCTTAGCCTTTTTTTCTGATGCCTTGGTTAACTTGTTTTTGTGGTGTTCAGATACCACAAGCTGATTGGATTTTGTTTTGTTTTTTAATCCTCGAATTCTTCATTCCCTTAACCACTCCCTGCTCTTGCTTTAGGAAACTGTTTAACTTCTGAAGTGTGTATGATAAGCCACCTGCATTACTGGACCTTTTCTTGAACAGAAAATGGTTTGTTTTGTTGCAGTGTTGGTTTTTTCCATACTTGTTCCCAAATGTTACCTTTGAAAACCTATCATAGAAGGATCTTACTTGCCTATTACAAGTTTTAATAGTAAGAAACTGCCTGGATATGTCTTTCAGAGTTAAACATAAGCTGTTTTTCGGACCTCACCCTTTTATGCCCTTTTAGAGAAAAGGATGTAGATTTGGTGGTGGTGAGAGAATCCCTCTAATGCTTTCAGCAAGGTTATTAACCAGTGCTCTAGGGGAGTCCTAGTGCTGAGGAACGAATGTGAGCGTTTGTTGTGATGCTAATCAGAATAGGGATCATTCTGAGTACACCCCCCCCTTCCTCTGGGATAACTCTAGTAGTGATAAGGCATTGAGCTTCTTTGTTACCACTCTTCTTGCTGTGCCCTGTTGTCCTTATTTCCTGCAACTTCTACTCTTGAGTGCAAAGGCTTCAGTTTTGAGGAGGTCTCATTAGGAGTGCTCATTTAAATCCTCTGAGAGTTTGTATTCTCAGTAGTACTTGTACACCTCCGTTAAATAAATAACTTGGTGGATGTGTGTATATATTAGTAGTATTGTTAAAAAAAATTTTTTTGTTGATGCAAGATATGTTGGACTTGAATATAGTGGCATGTTTTATTACATGTTGAGACATGTAACTGAAAGAATTCAAGTTGGAATGTGGCTGAAACTTAGAAGGTATTTTTCCTTCTGTCTTTTTTTTTTTTCTTCCTTCCTTGGTCAGAGAAAACAAATACTGTTTCTTAAAGGTTTTTAAGTACTCTTTAAAAAGACTAACTTCTGATCTGTACTTCAAAGAGTTCGAAGTTCTCTAGGATGAACATGTATGCATCCTATATATTAATTTATGCCAATTATCCTCTCCCAGTCTGCAAACAAACTGCATAGTAGTAGAGAGGAGCTTCAAGCCTAGGTATGTAGTGTAATAAACTTTTCATGTAATATAAACAAAAAAAAAATAGTCTATTAAAACAATGTCTCTTCATGAAATATTATTTGTACCTGTGGGAAAAGGGTGAGAGGTGATAGAGAAGATATCAGTTAGGTCTGATATGAAAAGATTGCATCAGACAAAGCTGTTAAATGCATATCAAGAAGGGAAGTAGTGTATTAAGTTAGCCTGTTTAGCCTTTCCTTGACTATACAAAGCTGATGAGAAGCTCATCCTTGTGCTTCTAAAAGCAGGTTTCCTAGTATAGTTGCTTGGTTTGTGATAGTGAGCTCTCTGAGGATAGGTGGTGGCAATCCCCTGTGGATAATCTGCTCTGAGTCTGGCTGAGCTGGCCTTCTGGTGAATTTGTAAGGGAGTTTGCTGTCTTTCAGTAGGGGCTCTTTTCTCTGGAGGTCCCTCTTGATCAGTGCAGAATAAAGGGATAGGAAGGATTTAGACAAATTCTTCCTTAGAAGGCAGATTGGGTGCATCTGCATATTGGCACAATGTGCCTGTGTTGCCTCATTTTGATGGAGAGTGCTTTTTTTCTAATGCACATTTGGAAAAGGCCTGCGGGGGTGATACTAAAAATCTGATCTCTTTGCAAACTGCACAGTTTTTGGCTGTGTAGACATAAAATCTAGACTTTGGAAAAGGGTTTAAAATTTGTTGGGGTGGAGGGAGGGAGAAAGGCTTCATCATAAGGTGCCCATCTGCTATGACTGATTTGATAGTGAGTGTACCCAAGTGGGGAGTGTGTTACAAAGATAGTTCAGTATGGCTCCTTGATGGAGGATGGACCTTAATGGATGAATGGACCTGTGTGGAAGCATTACCCATGGAAAGGGGTTTATCAGCACTTCGAAACAGTGGGTTTTTTTTAAATTGCTTCTGATTCTGTTGACAATATCCTGAAGAGACATCACCAACAGATGCAGCATGACACATTTTATGGGAGTAAATGTATAGGCTAGGCACCACTGCATTTGCTTAGCGCTATTAACCCAACAGTTGTTAAATCCTAGGAAATGCTCTTTTTTCAGGATGGTGATTACTTTTATGACCTGAAAAATAAAAACTGGAAGTCGTATGTGGTGTTGGCTTTAATCTTTTATCTACACTCAGTTGGCATATGCAGAGCATTTCTTGCAGATGAGTGTCCTGCACTTCTTTACTCTTGTTCTATCACTTTTCAACATACTGCTCATCTTTTATGATTTGAAACAATTATCCTGAAATGGGGTGGGTGGGGAGCAGAGAGAAAAAACACAGACATGTTGCAGTACAGAACTCAGGATTCCTCTCCCACTGGATTATTTTTAGGAATATTTTTATCCTGTGAAGTGAGAACAGAAGGAGGTTGGCAGAAGCATTTCTCCACAGATCCTGTGCAAAGCTTACTGTAAGGCCTTGAATACTCTAACCTGTGCCACTTACTGTGCTTCCCTTGTCTGCTTGAGCCATGTATAAAGTGGAAAGCCTAAAACCCGTGTGCTTTTAACAGTGCTGCCTTCTTTTATGTCAGCCAGCATTCACCTGAATCCTTTCAAACATTTTGGAGTATTTCCTTCATGCATATTTTGACCTTTTTTTTTTTTTTGAGGGCAGTGGAAACTCAGGTTGGTATTTCCTTTTTAAATATTGTGCTGTAGCATGAAACTCCAGGGATGTAGGGCATTTGTTGGTATTTAAAATGACGTAACAATACAGAATAGTCAAAATTGAGCTGTCCGTCTCCTGTTTCTGCTCCCCTGCTGGGGGACCAAAGGGGTTGTCCTCTGCCTGTTTCTATATGAACTGGGGGCTTGTATTCTAGATAAGACTGGGTTGGAGTTTTAGTGGGTTTTTTTTGGTGTTTACTTTTAAGGTAGCTTGCAGGCCAGTCTAAACCTTGTGACTCTCTGGATAACTCTCCACTTAAGCTATGACGATTGCTTTTTCCCACCTCCTCTCCCCTTTCTCCCAACATTTGGTGTAACAGATGCTTCTTCATTTCATTTTTGGTCTGTATTTATCCTTTATTGTGAAGGTAGAGTTTATAATTAGCATAGCTTAGTCATCAACTAATACAGAGCAAAAGGACTTTTTGACTTTTGGTGTGACAACCAACCTGCTGTGTGTGAGACTGAGAAGAAGATTCTCTCCTGTAGCCTTGTGCTCTCTGGACAGTTTTCCTCCAGCTTTGTTACCTTACTAGCTAGTTGTGTCTATGAGTAGAGCATAACATCTTTGGGGGTGCTTGGATCAAACTAGCTGGTGATTGGGTATCTTGCCTAACTTTGCCCTGGCAGTTTAGAACCCAGAGCTACCTGTGGATGCTCTGACTGCAGCAGAGGATCAAGTTCTGACCATATACTACTTAAATGGGAGTTGGAGTGAGGTGGGTTGGGTTCAAGTGGGATGCAGAGATTGAGGTACTTCTCCTTTACAAGGATGGGTCCTTCAGGTGAAAATAAAGGTATTACTGGGGAAATGGGTATTGCCGATGGCCTTAATGTGGCTGTTTGAGGAAATTGGCAGTATATCTGGTATACCATCACACTTGCTGTAATATCTTCTTTGCCTTTTCTAAAACCAAGAAGGGCTCTGCAGTATGTGGCAAAAAGCAGACATCTCTAGTTATCATCCAAAGAAAAGACAGCTATTTTTAATGGGCATCAGAGCTATTGATGTCACTCTACTTTTGGGGCAGGCCTCTGTTGGTAGAGTGGCAGTTTTATGGCAGCAAGATCCTGGTATGAACTCATCCATATGAAATACTCATCTGAAAACAACTCGCTACACACATCTGAGAGGTATGTCACCTTGAGATAGGCCTATTGCAGAATAGGTTGAAATCTGATTTTTGTTTTAAATGATTCATAGGAAACACCTAGATTATTTGGAACAGTTTGAGTGTTTTGTTTGTAGGAAAGATGCATATTATACTTGCCAGGCTTTGGAAAGGACCCAAACACTGAAGTTGGAAGGAATTGAAGCATTTGAGCCACTGAATGCTAACACTTGGCACCAATATGCTGCTGACCTCGGGCAGTGTGGCTGAGAAAATAGTCCTGGGTGCCCTCTGTAAGTTGATCTCTATTGATCCATGTACCTGTGCCTCATCTTTCCCACCATCTCCAGTGGTGTGCTGGTGTGTTGGATGGTGCTGACTGAAGAGGAGGACTTCAGTCAGACATACTGCTTCTTAAAGATACGCATGCTGCAGCTTCTCCAAGCGTTACCAAAAAGCCTTGCTGAATTTGAGATGTGGTAAGATGATTATTTTTTTTGTCTCTGAGGTACTTGGTGGCAAGCAATCATATTTGCTAAAGCAAGCTGGTATTTTATAGTTGTCCTGCATTGTGCATTTAATTGCTGCATCACTGATTCCTGTTGGCTTAAGCATACATTGATTTTTCTTTTTTTATGCCAGCTGTTTAACAGGCTTCCAGTACACAAGGGAATTTTGCACCCTTGTTCTACTTAATATAGTACTTGGAGCTGTTGAGAGATACTATTTAGCTTAGACAGTACAGTATTGTGCCTTAACAAAGGCATGTGCCTAACTGAAATTCTGTGAAGATAGAGATGAGCACTTTCTAGTGGCTCAGAGAAGTTCAAGACAAAACTTCACTCCTTTTCAGCACCTCATGCTGAAGGATCTCTTTGTTTCATCCCCACAAGTGGTGAATTTTAGAGAATGGGTAATGTAAAGAGTGCAGAGGATTCTTTTATTTATTTTTCTTCCAAGCCACAAAGATCAATATTATAGTAAAAATCTGTAAATTCTATCTAGATTATTTTTTTCCCCTCTAGGACACAGAATTATCTTAGCATTTCTTGTCTTTGGGTTCTTCTGTCTACCTTTTGGCTATGGAGCCAAAAATATTATATGTGATGATGGTAGAATTTGCTGTAAGTGTGAAAGGCAGCTTGTTTTTCAGGCTGAAGAAAATTTTTGGAGGTAGGTGAGGTTAAGAAGGACCTGATATTTTACGCAGACTTTTTGAAACTGTTATGACTCATTAGTTATACTGGGATGAGTACCTGAATTTAGTGGAGTTATTTCAGGCTTGCACTGTGATGGTGATTGCTGATACACCCTCTGTACCTGATGTTTGAAAAACTGCTGCAGATATTCCCTTTCCTTTTTTGGGGAAGGGAAGGAAAATAATATTGTAAACAGAGTATGTAGAATTCCTTGGTGAGTGTGCTGAGAGGCATTTAATTCATACTGCCTGTGAGAACTGAGACTGACAGCTCTGGAGGCTGAGGCTTGATTAGTCTCTTGGAAGGAAAATGGGGGAGGTTAAGAAAGGTGATGAGTGTTAATGCAAGGTTTATATAGTGTATGAATGTTGCATATATGTTGCCTGGGCTTCTCTATGTGCTTCTTGCCTATCAAAGGCTCTAGCATCTGCAGGAAATGGAGCAGGAACCTAGATAAGCTTGTCTTGATCATGTGTGAATTTTGCACACTGTATGCATGCCATTTTTGAGGGTAGATCAATTTCCTCACTGCCTATCTAATCAAGATGTAATCTGCAGTATGCTAGGCAATGCTCTCAGATGGGGACACAAATAAAAAAAAAATCATAGTTAAAGTCCAGTAAAAATTGATGGTGGAAGGTAGGAAAAAAAACCTCACATAAAAATGTGACTGTTCAAAACTTAATTGGCTTGTATCTTTTATGTGAAGCTATTCTTAGGAAGATTATGATCTGGGTACATTTGAGAAGACAAACCTTGCTACTATCAGTCCCCTTGTGTCCAGGAACTAGTTCTTGGAAGAGACAATGTCACTTAGCTTAGTTTCCTGGTAAGAAAGAATAGTTCTGGTTGTGAAAAGTCAGAGTAGTGAAGGTTGGTCTCTGGAGCTACTATGGACCCAATCTTCTGTTCAGAGCAGGCACTCAGGCTGTATACATCTGGATACAAGGGGTAGGTCTGGACATCCTACATAATGGTTTGGGCTATCTATAATAGGCGATTGTCCCTCATGAGACCTTCCTTCATGAGAAATGCTCAGATTGCTTCCCAGCTGCTACAACAGCAGTATGCTCAGAAGAGGATTAGGAAGACTTCTCTATTCAAATCCACATGTTTAGGTGATATTCAGCTGGCTGCTGGAGTTAGGGCGTTGAAGTTCTTTGTTATTATTTCTGTCTTTGTGGAAGCCAGGAAGAAGTGGCAAGAGGTGGTAGGAGTCAAAAGAAGTTGAGTTTAACATAGAAAGGTTTCTTGCCTTGAGTTCTTGTATTAAGTAGAAACATCTTTGCCTGCATAGGCCTCTTTACCTCCCTGTCCTCCTTCACCTTCTGATGAAAGCATATATTCCAGTTGATATATCTTGGAATAGGTAAAACATTTCCATCCATATAAATAGCTGTTTTCAAACACCATTGCAGTCTCTTATGCTGTCAGTGGTATGCCCTGGGTTTATAGTTATTTGACCATAGGGTTTTTTTTGCTTTTAGGCTGTTTTGACAAAAAAATTTTAAGGTAAATTCAATTCAGTTTACTTCGGTATTGAAAGCTTAAACCTACTTTTTCCTTGGTATGTCTGTAGAGAAGACATTGCTGGGGTGAGGCTTGCACTTGAATAACTTGTCTGTGTTCTATAGGTAACCCACTGTAACACAGGATAAGCTTCTCTGCGGTCTTCTAGAACAAGAAGAGCTACAATAACTGAAGTATAGAAGCAAAAACTGAGTGAAAAAGATATGCGGATCTATTTGCACAATTAGTGACAGTTTCCAGTGTACTAGGGAGTAATGTTTATTATGGAAGACCATATTTAATCTCTCCCAGTGGCCTTTGGCTTGCTTAAAGCTGTGCTATAGCCTTTCTGATTTCCAAGACTATTGATTGCTCCCAGTGTCTGAAAATTCATTTGTGATGCTCTTGCTGGCACTAGGTTTTCCTTTTCATGTGGGAAAATGTAGACAATAGATTTTGCTATAAATTTATTTGGAATAACTTCCAGTGGCATGAAAAATCTTTAAGAATAAAATAAGCCATGTGCAGAAGCTTGAGTTGAAGGCTTTAAGTTAGAAGCCTGCATCTAGTTTCCAGCTTTGATAGCAGGTCACTACACCACAAATGCACACTATTCCTGCTGCTTTCTGATGTAAAATTTTCCTTTTATAAGAGGATCATTGGTAAATGGAAGCCATAAGGAAGGCAAAACATGTAAGAAAAAGACACTTTGTTCTATAAACATCAAAACCTGTTTTTTATAAGACCACAGATGAAGCTCCTGGACCTAAGATGAGCAAACAGTCTAGCAATAGCAAAGTTTTAGATTTTTCATCTCTTTTTTCCCTCTGGCACTTTCTGGCTGTGAGACTGTTAACCAGACAGTCACTGTCTGTGTGTCTTCTGTGCTGCATTGCTTTTCCCTGTGTTGCCTGTGAGGGCTGAAAAAGCTTCACTGTCTCAGAAGCAGACTTAAAATCCACATGAGGTACACACCAGGTACCTGGGAGAATGCTTCTTTGTCTTCCTGTAAGCAAATACTTGGCTCTGCTGGTGATGCTTGGGGATTGCTCTGTATGTAGAAATGTTCATCTTTGGGTTTCTTTCCTGAGTTTCGTTCCATGGGCAGAGAGAGTCAATGCAAAGTGAGATGTGCAGGTCAGGGCAAGAATAATACAGATGGACTCTGATTGGAGTGTTCTAAAGGGATGGAGGGGAGAGTCTGGTACATGGGACCTTGATGGATATGGGAAGTGATGCTGGCACTAGTTAAATCTGGCCTGTCATTTTCCTTTTTATTTACTTCTGGTACTTGATTGTCAGAGTATACTTTTATACTGTGTTCTCTTTGTGGCTTAGCTTGCTCAGGACTGCTGCAAAATCCTTCTAATCATTTTTGCTATCCGTCTCTTGCAATGAAAACAAAATTGGAAAAGTAAATACTTGCATTTCAGAGAGAAATGTGGATCTGGGTTTGGGAAGAATTAAGAACTGGCAAATATGGCGAGATCTTGTTGGGACTGAGGAGCTCTTTCAATAGGAGAACTAACAGCTGTCAAAGATACAGCACAGGAGAGACTCTGCTAGTACCAGCAGTCTTATATTCTTGCACAAGACTTTCACAAATAAACAACCACCAACAGGTGCTCAAATAAGAGATCCATAAGGTTGTTTTTTTTTTTTGAGATAATGAAATCTACATTAAGATTGTCCCTCTTGCCTTCTGACTTTGCTGTCCAGCAGGCCCATATGTGAGGTGGCACTGCTGAAGTAGCTGCTTTCTCAGCTAAGTGTGCCTGTCTTCTGCAAGATACTAAAAAGCACTGTTGCTGTGTGTCTGGTCTCACATTAATGAAGAAGTATGGTTCAGATCAGAGCACTCAAAAACACAACCATGTTGGTTGTGATTCTGGGCTTTCAGATTTGAAGACTATTTCATGATAGAAGTGGAGATGTACTGTGCTAACTGCTTACTGATGCCAAATGCCTCACAGCTCCAGAGCATTCATTACTGTAATCTGCTAGTGACAAAACTGGTCTTTAAGTGTTGCAGCACTGAGTGGGCTGTGGATAAACCAGGCTTGTGTTAGGCCTAAGCAAACTCATACAGGAGTGTTCTCATCCTCCTTGTTCTGGCATCCTGTCATGAAAAGTGTTCTGAGCCTGACTGTCAGGGCCAGGAATCTGGCAGCACCAGTTCTTCAGAAAGCCAAATCTGGACTGGGCATGATGAGGCTGGAACAGGGGAACAGGCACATCCTCCCTTATCCTGTAAGGAGTGACCTGTTACTTTTATTTTTAAATATGAATGAACTCATTCTCCGTACCACAGATACTGACCATATGTTGTTCCTGGTAAACCTGGCAGATGTTCCTCTCTTGCCGTTTTGTTTTGTCACGCAAATTCTCTTTGTTTTCTTTCTATCCTGTCTACAATGGGCTGTAATAGTGTTCAGCTCCAGTGTATCAGCGTTTTGCTCTGAATTTCTAAATGTGTATTTACAAATAAGGCAAGGGCTGAATGAAATTTTGCTGGGGTTGTGGATCTCGTGTGTGTGCATATATAGGCGGTAACAACCGAGTTCTGGGTCAGCATGCTCATCTTAATATTTTCTCCTGTTTTGCAGTTACTTGTGGCCTCTGCACTTCGTTCTTAAATGTAGAACGGAATGTTCCACCCCCACCTTCTTTGTGATGGTCTGGTTTGGTTTTGCTAGCAAAGGCAGTTTCTTTGCAAATCTGCATCACTTTGTATCCCAGAGCAGCGTTGTTTCAGTGAGAGAATGGGGATATTTTTGCATGTAAGTGGTTACTTTCAGTATTCTCCCTGACACTGTAGTTGGTTGTCATCTTGTACTCGTGAGCTGCAGTTCCAGTTTAGTAAGAGAATATGCATAGGGTGATGCATTGCAGCAGAGGAACATTTGAGTGTTGGTAAAGACCATGCCGTACCCCAGTCTGGGTGCAGGGTTTGGAGGATTGTACTGTTGTCAGTTGGCTCTGTTTGCGTGGGGTATGAAACACTTGACACTACACTGAGAGTAGTCCTTGCTGGTGCAAATGACTCAGCACTTCATAAATGTGATTTCCCATGTTCTGAGGAATCCTTATATGTGAAGGGTGACATTGCTTTGCTACTGGATATGTGTTGCCCTAAGGCAGCCTCAGAGGCTGGCTGAGCTTGTGCAGCCCTGCTGGCCTGAGTGTACCCTATTGTACGTGGAGCTGGAGCTGGCAGGGATGGAACCCAAACCCTTCTGTATCTTCATCTCTAGGTGTAGATGAAGACAGCTCCTTCCCTTTTCCCTACTAATCTAGTCATGGTCAAAATTTCTTTTTCTCCTGTCCTGCTAGTGTTCTGTGTAAAGATAAGCGCATGTCAGTGTTTGTGTATTTTCTAAGAAGCATGTCAAAAAAAAAAAAAAGGTGGTAGATTATTTTTTAAAGAATTAGAAAGGGAGGAGGATTTCATTTTGTATGGAGGGGATCTACCATGTTTTAACATAAAAAAAAAAAGCTTTTCTGTAGTTCAGTGAGGTCTATGGTGATGGGATTGCTTAAGCTGAAACAAATGCTTTCCTTTTCCTTTTTGATAGCATGCAGATACCAACTTCCCACATACATAAATGGCTGCGGAACAGTTCAAAGCGTGTGCGTGGGTGTGTTTGTGCTCACTGGTTAAAGTGATACTGAGAAGAGGTGCTGGTACAGGGCTTGTGCCCAGTCTGTCGATGTGTTGCCACTTGCTTTACTTTTGGAAGGTTTAAGGTTATAACTTGTTGATTTCTCGCATGTCTTGAAGGGTTTGCCTCAAACCCTTTCTTTGCTTAAGAAAGCTGGGGTACAGAACTGCCCTTCCTGTCAATGGGCCATGCTGTTTTAAGCATTTTCTCACGTAGGAGACTGAAATGTGGAGGACTGTCTGAGTGAGGAAGGGTATTTGAGGGCTCTGGGATTAATAGTAGAGTTATTCAGTTACATTACATTGCTCTAAAATTTTAATACTCTTCTTTAGTAGAAGGCAAAACCACAGGAGTGAAACCCACTGAGAGCTGTTTGGGAGCAGGCTCGGGTTCCCTGAGAATCCTGCTGGGGACAGTTAGAACAATGCAAGGAGGCAGCAATTTAATCTTTGTCCTTAATCAGAAAGCTGCACTGGAGGTGGTAAAAGGCAAGGGAAGGCCAGATAAATGCTAAGACATCAAGAAGTGAGAGAGATATCTCTTCTTAATGGTTATTTTTGCATTACAAAAGTCGCCCAAGTCTTCTAGTGCTGCCTTTGCTGCACCCTGTTGTCTGTGCTGTGGGCATCCCTGGCTTAGTATCAAACCTTGAAAGGTATGTTCAGCAGCTTCTCTTGATCTCAGCCAAGGAGGGGGAGCATACTTGTGCCTAGGTTGTGTCTCTTAAGGAGACATGACTAAACAGTTAAAAAAAAAATAAATTAAAAATCCTCAAACCACCCTGTACTCCCATCTCCCTCAAACCAAATCCCATCACCACAAAACCTGCACACTTTCTGAAAGGACATCTGACTTGGGAGATGAGCCAGTTTGCTCCTGTTGACCTGCAACAGGAGATTCCTCTGTTACCAGTTGTGGTTGTTTAGGGAGGCCTGGTGCAGATATCTGTAGGGTGGTGATAACACCTTGAATGAAGGAACACAGCCTCTATTACCAGTATGCAGCTCATCTCTGCACTGAGCTCCAAAAGTGAGAGCTGGCTCAGCCCTTGTCAAGGGTGATGAAGCCTGCACAAGTCACACTAGATTCCTCATGCTGCAGTCGTACAGGACCTGCAAAATGCACAAAGTAACTGCCCTCAAAACCTTACAAACTCGTTCCCACATGCCCAGGAACGTTTTTGATTGTTTTTGGTTTGGTTTGGTTTTCACTCATGGGAAGTCCTGAAGACAACAGTGAATTCAGTTAAGGAAATAAATAGCACAAGGAACTGTGAGAGAGGGAAGGCTCAGTCTTGTGTGTGAAGTGTCAACTGGAGTGTGCAGGGAGGGTACTGGTAATCACCTTAAGAAGAAATAGAGGAGAAATGAAAGCTAAGCTGAGGGTGTGTATAGACTTGAAGATGAGGGGAAAGATCTGGGATCTGGAGAGGGAGAATCATTGACAAGGTCTTAATCTCTACCTTTTCATAAATGTAGTTTCATAAATGAGTAAGTATTGAGATCATGTCAGTGGCTGTAGCTACAAAAAATCAAAAGGGATTTAAACATTTACTGATAAGAATTTGAGGGAAGCCTCTTTTCAGGCAGTCTTGCTCTTTGATTATTGCTTCTGAGCCAAATTATTGGCATGTTCTGGGACAGAAATAGTTTATGTATCTGAGTGACCTTTTAATTTCATTTCCAATCTTCTGAATCCACTGTTTTGTTTTGATTAATACTTGCATAGCAAGCATTAATCACAGGCATGGTACAGATTTTTATTGCATGTTTGTAGCATACCAAATAGTATGCTACAATAGTGGATTTCTCTGGGTGTTACATAGCATGAGCTTTCTGTGAGAGTAAGATCACAGGGAAGCAGTCATGGTTCAGATTAAAGAGGTGGTTTGTCTCCATGTTGTGGTAGCTCATGATGTCTTTGTGGCAGTGGTTTTGTTGGTGGTTTTTTTGTTTGTTGTTGTTTTTTTTAGTTCTGTGTTAATACACACCTAGCAGAGCATGATCTGATTCTCTGCCTCCCTTTGACCTGCCAATGCTTATGAGGCAAGAAGTGCTTGTGAAGGGCTTTTTAAATGTTTTACCTAGTCACATACCTGTCCAAAGCAGAAGCTTATCCTTTGGCATGTGCCCCAGGCTTTCTGTCCGCATCTGTTCCCTTGTGGAGAGTTCCGGAGTGAGTCACAGTAACTAGCTGTTATGTATGAAAAAAGGATGTGCTAAAGAGAAGGGGGTTGAGAAATGACGTTTCAGACAAGAGGCTTTCATTGGGTGAGGGGAGGAAGAATCATCATGAGATCTGTGGGCTTTTTATTGAACAGCATAAGATCCCACAACTAAAATCTGATCTTTTCTTCCTGTGTCTTACAAGAAATGCTTTCCATATAAGGCTTAGGATAGCCTGCTGTAAGAAAGCATGTGGCTGTCATTTTTCCAGAAAATGTCTTAGTATTCAAACATAACAGACCAGATAGACCCACGGTAGCCGCAGCCTTTACTGCCCACATGGATTCTATTTGAAGGCTAGTCTTCTCCAGCTTGGCCTTAGTGAAATAACAGACTTGCTTGAAGCCTACTGGCTACCTGAAAGTAGGTAAGGAGAATAAGCAGTGTTCCTAGGGACGGGCCTGACATTTCTCAAGTCAACATACTTGTATTACCCAGCTGATGGTAAACCAAAACCCTTCCAGAAGGCTTCTAGAGCTCTGGTTTGACTGTTGGTAAATTATTTCTTATGCAAGTCACCTATACAAAGCAGCCTGTGTTTCAGGTGTGGTTTTAAAAAGAAGCATTGATTATATTAAACACATCTCTGAAGTTCTTCAGGACTGGTTCATTCCACTGATACTCCTTTTTTCCCCTCATACTTTTTCCTGGCATATAACAGTGGAGTTAAAAAAAATAAATCTGTCTAGAAAATGAAGATTTAAGCATTTCTTGTCTAAAGAAGCAGATGGTTCCTTACTGCTTCTGGAAATTAAGGTGTTCGCAGACCTTGGGTTAATCTTAAAAAAAAATAAATTCCAACCCTTAACATTTGCTAATTCCATGAAATGGACTCTTCCAGTATTGATGATACTAAGGCAGTAACATGCATGTCCCCTGTTCCAGTCTCCTCTTTTGTGTTTTTGAGCTTCTGCAAAGTCTGAGTGTCTCATTTTGTATCTTCTCTTTGTTGCTTTGTCTTTCACACTATCAGCATAAGTCTTAATTCACCACTCTCAAATCTTTTGCATTTTGTGTGTGGACCTGGGTGAACACTCGTAGAAACTAACTGGGATCCCCCCTGCATATCCTCATGTTGGTGACCAGTTTGTAGTTGATGTGGACAGCCTGTCCTCAGGAATGTTGAGTGAGTGTTGAGCGTTACTGTCCGAAATGACGTGGCCCTCACAAGGCTGGTTCTTTCCTCATTCTGTATTTCTTCATTCTCATGAGATCAGGTCGCCTTCCTGTGGTTAGGAAGTCTGATGCTCAAGCTTATTTCCCCAAAAAAAGAACAAAGCAAAAATTTTGGGTTGGGCATCTTGCAACTGCTGACATTGCATACTATCACTTGCTCTGCTTTTCTCCTTGCAAGTGGAAGTATCTACAGTGTCCCCTTCATGATGGTGATGTTGAAGGTGTACCTGCTAATTTTGTAGAGGCCTCCTTCCTGAGGGCTTTTGCCTCTTGAGAAAAGTAACTTTTTGTCATATAATGCACAGTTTGGAGATTTGAAATTTCCTGTTGGTCTAGTGACAAAACCTAACAGCTTTCTTTGGTCAGAAATAATGATTTCTGAATGGAAATGCTGCTTCAAAGAACTGAAACTCCTGCCCTATTACACCTGTTCTGTAGCAAATGTACCTTAAGTATATACTTCAGATTTGGTTTATTTGCAAGGAACTTATAAAGACTATTGAAGCCTTTGCTGTAAAGTATGAATGTTCTTGGGAGAGAAGTTGAAACTCAACCTTGGTCTCTCAAGTTGTGGGCTCTGTCCTCTCAAGCAGGTGGTCGTACCTTTCAAAAGGGCTGGTATTAGCAGTTTATTGGGGTTTCTTTCTGTTTGTAGGGGTGGTGTGAAGCAACCTTTGCAGTGATTCCCAGCAATGCAATCTGGAGAGGCTGGAGAGGGAGGTTGAGACTGTAGGACTGTTTGCTAGAGACCAGGGAAGGTGATGTCACTGTGAAGAAAGGGCTTCTGATAGCTGTTGTGCTCTGTAGTATGCTGTGAGGAGGGTGGTTTCATCAAAATGTGCCTTATAGCATCCTGTGGAGCCTTAATGGAGCTATTTATTTTCCACAATGCAGGCTTTTATTTGTCATCCCCCCCACATCCCTCTGAATGTGAAACAGTGACTCTGCTTCATGAGGAGGGTAGATCCTGAAGTGCAGAGGGAGACAAAGAGGAGAGTTTGTTGTCCAGAGCCAACTGCAGCTTACATCTGTTAAATATCATGTTCAGCTCACCCAGAACAGCAGTCGTAAGAGAGCAAGCGTGTGTACAAAAGCAGGCACAGGCTGGTCTAGTCACAAAATGAAGCTTATGAGTGGCCCTTGAAAATATGCTGGTGGAAGCCTGGACAATTGCAAATGACAGGCCACCAATAGCTCTGGGTGCTGCTGCTGTACATGATGTTTGCAATACCACCTTTCTATGGGCTTCATGAATGGAGCTACAGATACCATCTGTTTTATTTTTTATTTATTTTATGTGTTTTTTTTTGTTTCCAACAGTTGTTTAACTGTGCATTTAGTGAAGTGAGGTTAGCTTAAAAACCAAAATTCCTTTTTGGTTCCTATGCAGGGACCCTGTCTGGATACTCTGCAAAATGTAGTTTTTCTTGTGAGTAAGAATGAGCAGCTCATTAAACCTGTGCATATGAGACAGTAGTCAGTCTGTTGATATTTAGACTCTATTGCAAGATACAGGTTTTTTATTTATAAAGCATGCCTTAAGTAGTTGTTCTGTACAAGCTGTTGCTCCAGTGCTGTTACCTTACTGTTATTTTCTATTGTCTGTTGAAGAGATGCTAGAGAATTGTGCACATTTCTGATACTGGTATCAGGTTATTTGCTTCCCTTCACACAGCCCTAGCATTTGTAGGAACTAATGCTTGTCTCTAGATAGTTTTTATTTAAAATGTTTGGCCTTGGAGGAAAAGGAAATTGATAAAGATGCAGCAAATGGGTTTAGCCTCTTGTTTTGCAGCAAAATCTTAGACTGCCATGGCAGAAGGAGAACAGCTTTGGTGGAGACGACTGCCGACTCTCAAAAGACTAAATTGCATGTCAGATTAACAAAATGGGGAAAACAAATATCACTCTTAGTGCAGTAATAAAGGGATTAGGTGAATTCCATTTGAGAAACTCACTTGAAAATAGATTAAATGAATATGTAAAATTTTCTGCTGTTGAAGGTGATTTTCAGTCTTTGTCTCACAGTTTGGGGCTTGCATATTAATTTTACTATCCTGTAAACTCTTGGAGCTGATCTTTGTGCTGCTGCTTGGAGCCCTGTGTTACTGGTTAAAACATGGAGAGGCTGACTTTTAAGTGAGCTTGCTTTATATTCATTCTAATACCCTTTATTAATCAATTCACTCTGAAGGAACCCTGTCTCTGCCAGGAAATTGCTTGAGGATTACTGGCTGTGGCAGGAACATCATATTTATTTGCAAAATGTAGGGTGGGGGTGGTGGCAGGAGGATAAATAAAATCAATCTTCCTTATAAAAATGTTTTCATTAATGACATTGACAGTGTGATCGAGAGCACCATCAGCAAGTTTGCAGGTGACACCAAGCTGAGTGGTGCTGTTGAAAGCCCAGAGGGACCTGGATAGGCTGGAGAGGTGGGCCTAGCTAAGCCTCATGAGGTTCAACAAGACTAAGTGCAGGGTCCTGCAACTAGGTCAGAACAACCTTCACTATCAATACAGGCTGGGAGATGAGGTGCTGGAAAGCAGCTCTTCAGAAAAGGACTTCGGTGTTGGTGGATGAGAAGCTGGACATGAGGCAGCAGTGTGCAATTGCAGCCAAGAAGGCCAATTGCATCCTGGGCTGCATCAAGAGAAGTGTGGCCAGCAGATGGAGAGAAGTGATTCTGTCCCTCTATTCTGCTCTGGTGAGACCTCACCTGGAGTACTATGTCCAGCTTTGGAGCCCTCAACACACAAAGACACAGACCTGATGGAGCAGGTCCAGAGGAGGGCCACAAAGATGATCAGAGGACTGAAACACTTCTCCTATGAGGACAGGCTGAAGGAACTGGGGTTGTTCAGCCTAGAGAGGGGTCTGGGGAGACGTCATAGCCACCTTCCAGTACCTGAAGGGAACCTACAGGAAGGCTGGAGAGGGGTTGTTTATGAGGGCCTCTAGTGGAAGGATGAAGGGTAATGGGTTTAGATTCAAGTAGATTTAGACTAGATATCAGGAAGATGTTCTTTAGAACAGTGGAACAGGCTTCCCAGGGAGGTGGTTGAGGCACCATCCCTGGAAAATTTCAAGGTGAGGTTGGACAAGGATCTGAGCAGCCTGGTCTAGTTGAGGGTGTCCCTGCTCATTGCAGGGGGGCTGCACTAGATGACCTTTGGAGGTCCCTTCCAGCCCTAAACATTCTATGATTCTATAATGAAAACTCCATGGAATACACTAAAGGCAGTATTTTTACTAAGTCAAACCATATTACATGACATCAGAAGTGTAGCAGAGCCATCTCACTTGGGGGCATGACCAGACACACAACACAACAGCACACATAGCCCTCAGAGGTACTAGGCAGTAATCCATTTTATCAGAACAAGCAGAAGATGACATCACATTTGGAAAGAAAAGCCCTAATTTAGAAGTTACATAATTCCACAAAATCTCAAATGAGAAAAACAAAAAAAAAGTGGAAAAACACAGCAGTAAAATAAAAGTTGTATTCTTCTGTGAATTCAACTCATATATTTCATGGAGTTATTACAAAACATTCAAATCATACTTACCTAAGAGACAATAACTGCTGTTTTTTTAAAAAAAGATCTTATTACTCCAGAGCTATAAGGAAGTTTTTTTCAAATCATAGAATGTTAGGGGTTGGAAGGGACCTCTAGAGATCGAGTCCAACCCCCCCACCAAAAGCAGGATCATCTGGGGCATGTTTCACAGAAATGTTCTTAGAATGGGGAGCCCAAAACTGGACACAGTATTCCAGGTGTGGTCCCACAAGGGCAGAGTAGTGGGGGAGGAGAACCTCCCTACACCTGCTGGACACAGTTTTCTTCATGCACCCCAGGATGCCATTGGCATTTCTGGCCACAAGGACACGTTGCTGTCCCATGGAGAACTTGCTGCCCATAGGACTCCAAGGTCTTTCTCTGTGGTGCTGCTTTCCAGCGGGGCAACCCCCAACCTGTACTGGTGCCTGGTGTTATTCCTCCCCACATGTAGGACTCTATACTTATCCTCACTGAACCTCATGAGGTTCTCCTTCACCCAGCTCTCCAGCCTGTCCAGATCTTGCTGGAGCAGCACAGCATATGTCAGTCACCCCTCCCAGTTTCACAGCATCACCAAACTTGCTGAGGGCACTGAACAAAACTGGACTGAGTACTGATTCCTGGGGAACACTAATGGCTACAGGCCTCCAAAGATCACTCTGTGACTAATGGAGCTAATTTGACTTTGTCCTAAAAACTTCTGGCTGGTTTAATTCAAGATGTTCATCATTCTGTTACATACAACAGTCTCTGAGAGTCTTTGTTAATACATGGCTTTTGTAGATGTACAGCCTATGTATTTTAGGATAACTTTTGGTCATGTTTAGTTATCCAAATCTTTCTACTGTTGTGTAGATACTTAAAAACTTGTATAGTTCTAGAACTTGTTCCAAAATCTGGACATGCTGGATTTTGGTTGTTTTTTACACCAACTTTGTAATTTTTCTGGTTTCAAGAAAATGTACACGGGTGCTTTGTTTTGTATTTACACTGTAGTTCTGTGAGTTGAGCCATGCATCTTTGCTGAAAAAATTATTCTAGTATGAATCAAGAAACATGCCTTTTGTCCCTTTTATCATGAAGCCTTTGAAGTCAGCTGTCATTCTGTCATGTAATGAATGAACAAATTCCTTGACATTTAACATGGATGATTCCTGATCAGAGCATTTGCACAATGGAGGGTTAGGTGACACAGCAAGGATTTATTTGGCTCATCATCTAAACAAGATTAGATGCATCTGAGAAGAATGTACTATCTCATTCCTACTTGTCATTACAGTTTCATTTGTTATTGTACAACAAGCTGTTCACATGTACAGCTCAGTGCAAGCACAGTGCCCTTATATTGCTTTTTTTATGTAATATTTTACATGTTGATTTGAGGTCTCTGCAATTTCAGTCAATTATGGTAAAGCTCTTCTTGATCCTGGTTGTATTTGCTTGAGCATTGATGATCTTTCTTCTAAGACTCTAATTTGTTTGATTCTTTTTTTTTTCCCCCCCTATTTGTGAGCAAAGGATCAGATACTTCACATTTCACCTTTCACAGGTAGGGATCATGTCTTAACCCATGATCTGTCAGATTAAGTGTATCTAGTATTTTCTTCAAGCAGGAATGTTGAAGTAGCAGCAGAGACCTTGCAAGGGCCAAATCAAACAATGACTTGACATGGACATGACATGATCACAGGCAGAACATTAGTCACAGAACATTAGGGGGTGGAGGGGACCTCGAAAGATCATCTAGTTCAACCCCACAATTACAATTTTTTCTTGATAAGACAAGACCCATGGTGAGGTAATTTCATCTGTTTCAAGCAGCTTCTTCTAGCTGCCAGATGGAAACATGAGGGGGGATCATCAAGGACATGACATCAAACTCTTCAAAATGGTGCAGGGAAAGAGGACAATGGCCAGTAGACATAAGTTTAAAGAAGAGAGGTTCAGAGTAGATATAAGGGCAGGACTGTCATCTGGGGATGACCAGACAGTGAAGCAGGCTGTTCAGAGAGGCTGGACAGTTTCCATCCTTATTGGTTTTCAAGACCCAGCCGGAAGAAGCTCTGAACAAACTGGTCTGATGGAATAGTTAACTCTGCGTTGAGCAGGAAATTGGAACAGAGACCTTCTGGTATCCCTTCCAACCTGGGCTGTCCTATGACCTAATCAGTCAACAGTGGTTGAGAACACTGATGATACCTCATACCAGCTAGCAGAGTGATAAAAAGAAGCTTATAATGAAAACCTAGCATTATTATGATGGGGGTTCAGGTATACAACGTAAAACACTAATACAGAAGAAAACAGACTTCATTAGTTTTGATGTCCTTCCAAAACTACCTTTATCTTATATTTCCATGGGCAAAATTGCCTTAATCTTTCAGAATTTTATATTCATGGGTGTGTTGACAGTAAAGCTTATAACTAAAGAAGAAAATGAGCTAACTCTCCATTTCTACTTTTATGCAGAGTGACATAAACCCAGCAATAACCTGACACTTTCTTCGATAAACTTTTTATCTTAAATATTTCAAAGAAACTTGACTTGCAATGGTACACAATCTGAAATTAGTTCCTGACAGACGCGCACGGTATCAGTTTCACTAGGGAAAAACTAATTAAATGTGAGTTCTCTTTGATGCAGGAAATAAATGTATTATAATCACTCACTCCACAGGCAGCCCAAGTGCTTAATTATACACATGCGTGGCATGACCAGAAGCCATCAGCTATTCTATGGGTGAGCGGCAGTAAGCAGACCTGCCACCAGACAGCGATCAAAGGGAACTGGTGATCAAGAACTCTTGGGTACTCAGTTGTTAATGATTATTCCCCCAAAATATGTAAGCAGGCCAAAATTATGGTCATCAGAAGCAGTTTCTATACTCAGTGTAGGACTTTGTGGCACTGAGCAGAGAAAGTAACTTGGCCAACATTGCAACTGTCAGAAAGAACTGGTTCCTTAGATGGGCTGATATGAATGTGGGCCATAGTTTCCAGACAAAGTCAATAAGGCTGCTTTCCTTTATATTTCATTTGAGACTTGCCACACAGAAAACAGGATGCAATTCAATTTATCTACTTTAGAAGGGCAAAGGGCTGAGTCAACTCCACTGGATTGTTGCCTCTCTGCTCCTGCTTAGGATACTGCCTGATGAGCTGATCTTTGCTTACTGTGATTCAGCTTTAGACAAATCCTGAATTACTTCTTGTGATAAAATATGTGTCTGCCATCAAATGTAACTGATCTATGAGACCAATTTGAAAAATCTCAGTCACTTCAGGTGCAAACATAAATACCAATTAATGAATTTATTTTTTTTCCCTCCTTTTTTTTTTCCTTATTTGTAAATCCTTGATATGGCCTTTGCTAATGATGCATCTATCCTTTTTACTACACACTTGATGTGCGAGTAAACAGCACTGACTGAAGCAATAAATTATTCCTAGTCCCCTATTAAGAAGTGAGCTAGGCCAATACAAAACAGGTCCAACTGCTTCATTCACAGCCAGTTTAAAACTCTCTTCACTCCATAAGTTAGATTTAGACAATGCTCATTTCCAGCCAGCCTGCCAAGGCCCTGCTGAGTGGACTACACCATTCTTTAATCTAGAAAGTGGACACAGCTTTTTGGGGCAATATTTGACATGAAATTGCCAGAACAAATTCCTTTTGTAAAAGGGCAGAGACAACAACTAAAAGGTAAGCACCTTAGCTCATTAACACAGACAAAGGGGAAATGCCAACGTGTTAAGTTTTGAGATTTTGGTTAAAAATGAGCCCAGTTCCTTGAAAAAAACTAAGAATTGCTGCCAGTAGCTTTCAAATTCTGTGTCTTGTAGAGACAGTAATTAGAAAAAACCCACCCTATTCTCTTTAAAATCACAGAAAGGAGAGCAGTGGTGATGGGGGGAAGAGTACAGTCCTTGCCCCTTCATCAGAAATTCAGGTAGGGGGAAACACCACCATCACTTTCTTTTTTCATCACTTTTTTTCTTTCTTTTCATCACTTTTCTTTTATACCAGTTCATCCTTGTTGCCTTTTTGTGCCTTTGCTGCTTACCACACTGTCTCATCCTGCCTTGCCTGGCTTCTCTGAGTCTTGTACCTGCCCTCACCTAATTAATTCCCTTCACTGCCTCTCTCCTCAATCTCATTTTACTACTTCCTTTGCTGTATTCCTATATCCCATCATCACCTTCCCCTGTGATACCACAGCTTTGCCCTTCTCTTTTCACCCATCCTCAACACACCTCTGCTTTCCTAGCTGCTCTCTTTCCCACCACACCTGTGCCTTGCTGCTACTTTAATTCACTGCCTGTTTTGGCCCCATCTGCTGCCTGCCTCCCACTCCTTCTCTCCCAGCAGCTGTGTTTGCTCTCTACCCACAAGATCTTTGTTTACCACTCCACTTACTGCTTGCTTTTGCTCCCCAAATGCCCAGGACTTTTCTCAGATCTCCTTGCCATGTCATGGGCTGCCATTACTTATTGCTCTGTTTGCCATCCTTCCTGCTCCTGCTGCTTCATTTGTCTCCTCCTGTCAGCAGCTGCCTTGTTTGCAGACAGCTCTCACCTCTCCCTGTTTCCTCTCTGCTGCCTGTGCTTGTTCACTTACTGCCTGTCACAGTCCACCCTCATAACCTAACTTTGCCTACACTTACTGATCCCTCCTGCCACTCTGCATCCCCTGCACCTCCCACCCCTCCTCACCGACTCCTTCCCACACCACTAGCATTCACTGCTGCCCATTGCCACCTATTCCACACAGAACATGCTCTTTCTTTTGCTGCTTGCCTTCTCCAACTCCCTTAGCTGCCTGCTCTTACTGCCTCTCCTGCCTCCTATGCTTCTAAACATGTCCTTCCTATGACTTCTCAAGGCTGTGTTTCTGGATTGCACTCTTAACCTTTTCTTGCTGTCCATCACCATTTGCCAACACAGCTCCCTCCTGCCTCCATCATCACCTCATTTCAATACCTGACTTGCTGACTACTCTTCATGCTGGACCACGTTTGTCATCTCTCTTTAGCAGCCTGTTTTCTGCCTCCTGCTGTTGCCTGCCTCTGCTTTGCACTTCACATTCACACCTTATACTCAGTGTGTCTTTCCCAGCCTCATCTGCTGCCTAACTTCACCCTCAGCTTGTTCTCCATATGCTGTCTGCTGTCTCCTTGTTGCCCAGAAGCTGCATTTGCTGTGCACTTCTTCCCATTTCTTTCCCACTTGTGCTGCTTGTCCACACATCACCTGCAGCCTTCTTCTGCCACATCACCAGCTTTTTCTGTCTGTGACTTCTACTTCATTTGCTGGCAAGCCTCCTCATCCTTCTTAGGCACTGCTCTCAAAACTTTCCTTGCCTGTGGCTTACTGGTCTAATGCAGCTACCTTTTGCTACTTCCCACAACTGCCTCTCCTCTCCAACTCCCTTAGCTGCTGGCCTCCCATGCCTTTCCAGGCAGCAGTATTCAGCTCTGTAGTGGGCTGACCCCAGCCAGCAGCAAAGCTTGCACACAGCTGCTTGCTTATTCCCCTCCCAGTGGGGCAGGGAAGAGAACACAAAGAGCAAAAGTTAGAAAACTCAAGACAAAGACAATTTAATACAGTTAATAAATGAAGTTATTAAGTAAAGACATTTTAATAAGCAAGGGAAAGAATGTAAAACAAACCCCACAATTCAATCACCACCTCCCACAAGCAGACTGATGCCAAGCCAATCTCTAAGCAATGGCTACCTTGGAAGACAATTCCCTCCTTTCCCCACTCAAGTTTCATTGCTGAGTATAATGTTGTATGGTATGGGATATCTCATTATTTAGTTCAGGTCAACTGTCCTGGATGTGTCTCCTGCCAGGCTTTTTCCACACCCATTGAGGGTGTGGGAGGTGGCAGAGTGAGACAGATAAAATCTTGAAGCTGTGCAAGTACTGTTCAGCAACAGCCAAAACACTGGTGTATTATCAATACTGGTTTAGTCACAAATCCAAAATACAGTACCATACAGTCTGCTATGGTGAAATTTAACTCCATCCCATCCAGACCAAGTAGGATTTCCTGCAGAACCAGCTGTACTTCAGTGGCCCATACTTGTCCTCAGTCCTACTTTTAATCACCATGCACTTCTTTCCCTCCCTTTCAGCATGCCTGTATCTATTTACCTTTTTATACACCACTTGCCCTCATACCCTCCTTACCTTCAGAACTACTCAGCTCCTTCTGTTGTGGCTCTGTTTTTATCAATTCTCTTGCATAATGGTTCTGTTACCCGATCTGGCCACATTTTTTGCCTTATTTTGTTCCCTGCAATCATGTCAGCAGGGGTGGTTGTTGCCTACCCACTCCAGTAGCCCTGCCACCAGTCATTTCTACTTCTCCCTGGTAGTGTATTTTCTGTCTCCTGCTGCCTGCTCCCAGACCAAAAGGACTTTCTGTTGCATCTTCTGGAGACCTGTCCTTTTATTCTAGTTCATATTGTCTGTGTGTTTATCTTCCCTTCCCTCATGGCTGAGCTGGTGTTACTGTCCCATTAGCCAGATTTTCCTTAGGGCCCCTTACCACCTGGATTGCACCCTCCTGCATCACCTCCTTTTCTTTCCAGTATCTGTGTTTATGGGAGGTGATAACCACCCTAAGAGCCTGACAAATCCTTCCATATGTCCTGCCACTCAGGGACTGCCCACCTCAGGGCACATTTCAGTATCCCTTCATCCAAAATCTGTCTTCTCTTACACCAGGATGACACAGATTCAACAAACTCCATAATATTCTAGCAACATTAATTAGTAGTATCAAACAGCTCACAGAAGGGTGTACAAGGACCTTGGGAACCTGCACAATAAAACCATCTGCATCAGTCTTTCATAGGAAGAGAGATATATTCCCTCATCCCCTCCACAAGATAGCTCCCCCAGCACAGCAAGACCATCCAGCACAACACATATAGACATTATTTGTATTAACACGTTCCCAAGCTCAGCAAAATAAAGCTGCTCTGTCACTCCCTCCTCAGCAGGATGGGGCAGGGAGAAAATAAAGTGGAAAAAAACCCCTAACAGGTCAAGATAAAGGTAGTTTAATAAAGCAAAAGCAAAGGCCACATGTGGAAGCAAAGGAAAAAAGATTTATTCTCTAGCTACCATCATCAGGTGGTGTCCAGACACTTCCCAGGAAGCAGGGCTTCAGTACACATAGCAGTTGCTCCAGAAGACAAAAACTATAGTAATGAATTCCTCACCTCCTCTCCTTCCTTCTCTGAGCAGATGTCATCTAATATGGAACATCTTTTGATCAGTTTGGATCAGCTGTCCTGTCTATGTCCCCTCCCAAGATCTTGCCTACCCCCAGCCTACTGGCGGTGGTGGGGGGGAATGTTGGAGAGAACCTTGACCCCATGCAAGCTCTGCTCAGCCATAGTCAAAACACCAATGTGTTACCAACACCTTTCTAGCTACCAATACAAAGCATGGTGCTATGAGGACTGCTAAGTGGAAAATTAACTACATCTCAGTCAGACCCAATACATCCTCTCAATGAGACAACACTATAAAAGAACACTGAGAACACTGCTATTAAAACCAAAATAAAACACCTAAGAAAAAAACACAAAATCTCTAGGGTCCTCCTTAGCAAAACTGCATAACAATAGTGAAGTAATATTACACAGGTATGAATAGACTGAAATAATTCTCACTGTGCTGTATTTATTAATCTATTTATTAATCTGTCTGGGGGGTTTAGCTTTGATTTCTCTACAGCAAATAGTATAATTTGAGGGTGACTGGTATGGGACTTTACTTAATAAGCAGAACCAGATTGACCTTTAGATGTTCTGCCATATTTTCCAAAAGGTGATACTTCTTGCATTTATTGGCAATATTCACATAAGGAAGACTTAATAATAGGAGGCAAAAGAATCTGAGAGGGCAAACTCCTAAGCACACAGTGATGCAAAAGTAATTGAAGCTCTTCCTCCAGCTAGTTCCACTTAGGGATTGCCATTTCCTCTCTTGGCTTCTAAACTATTACAGAAATATTACAATCTGCAAATAAGGAAGAAAAGTGTAAAAAGGAAAAAAAAATGCAGACACAAACCTGTTTTAGCAGAATCTTGCTTTGATTGTTAACACACCACTCGTAGCTCTGTCAAATTCCAATGGAGTGGTCTTGTCTCTTTGTGGTACTTTAAATATTCCCAAATTAATTATTGTCTCCCTCACACTGAAAGAAATGAGCATATATTTTCAACAAGTCTGATTTTACTGGGTTATGCAGCTTATTTTTCAGCTTAGTATTACCTTTATCAGAATGTCTGCATCTAAATAAATCCCAGTGTTAACCCAAAAAAAGAAAATGGTGGTGCTCTTTATATTGATTGTTTCTCTAAACTTAAATATGCTGTAATTGACATAAATAGAAATAATTTAGAGAAGCAGCTGTAAATGAGAGATCATTTTGTAAACACTATTGGTATATAACCTTTGTATACAGCCTAATAATAAGCAGGGCTCCAGAAGTGTTCACAGAACTGAAAATGGATCAACTGTGCCATAAAAATAATAGCTCACTGCCTCAGGTGGCTAATCCTTGGAAGGATCATGATGGTGCAACAAGCACTCAGAATTACTGAGCCACTAAATTATTGTGCAGTTTCAAAAACTCAACATACATTAGTGTGTTTTATTGTAGTGTTTTAAAGGCATTCTATACACTTAGAGGGAGCAGGCATGGAGTCCTCAGCAAGGAGCATGCAATTCTGAAAACCAAAATGCTCTCAGGCCAATTGAGAAGGTTGTTTTTTTTTATTTCTGGGCTTTTCCACTCAATAGAAATTTTGTTCTGAGTTTATCTTCTATGTAATATGAACACCATCTTGATTTTTTCCAATAAATATCAGCAGAAACAATTTTAAGAAATACCACACAGCTTGCATTAAAACTATGCAAATATCTGTTTCTCCTTCCTGCTATTAAGTTCTTATGACTTAGACTTAATATATTTTATTAAATAAGAATAAAAACAACCTGATGCTCACCCAGCCATCTGGCATAGACAATAAACTGTAGTTAGAAAGGTCACAGAGACTCTGGGGCTTGTGCACAGAACATTCATTTGATGAATATATAAAAAAATAGAAGCATCTATGGAATGTAAAATTCTTTCAAACTATGTGCCAAGATATAAGATTTTATTAACTACAAAAAGTGTACACTGCTCCCCTGCACCACTGCTGGATTTAATCCATGGATTTATGGGAGCTCAATGTTGACACTGGCACAGGCTGCCCAGGGAGGTGACTGACTCACCATCCCTAGGTGTGTTTAAGGGGTGTTTGGTTGGGGTTTTGAGGAACATGGTTTAGGAGTGAACTTTGCAAAGTAGGGATAATGGTTGGATTTGATGATCCCAATGGTCTTTTCTAACCTGAATTATTCCATGATTCTAATGTGTTTGGGTTTTGTTTCCCCTCTGTTAAGGTAACTACAAAGACAGTACTTGGGACAATAACCTGAAGAGTTTATCTGAGGTCTGTAAAAGTAATAATTTTTTGGGTACACATTCATCCTAAAATATGCAATAATATATTAATTATAAATTATATACTATTATAGAGATTAATCATAAAATAGATACCATTAATGATAGTATCTATTAATACAGCCAACAGATTACTTCAACCATTCAGATATTGTATAAAATATAGCCATATATTTCAAAGATAGGAAATACCATAATATCAATATAGCAACCCTAAAACAAGTGATTTCAGACAGTGGAGAACCAGACCTGAAGCCTTAACTAAATAAAGATTAGTACTATTACATATTTATTGAATAGGCATAACATTGTGTGCATATATTTATGTGAAATATAATTTGAACTCTGCTTATTTTTAGAACCATTTGCCCTCCATTGTGAGAAAGATTATTTCCAAAGTTCTTTAATGTCCTTTAAGAAAAAATAAATCCCCAAGTCTGCTTTCACCCCTCCACCATGCACTACAAAGTGGGCACCTACTGATCAAATTGAACCATATGAAAAGAGATCTAAGTCCTAAGGCCCATTTAACATCTGTTTTGAGGGCTCTGCTTTCCTCAAACAGGATCACATTTGCTGATCTCCTCCTGTGCAGACCTTGCTTTATGAGGTTGAGAAAAAGCCAAATGTCAGTTGATGAAAGTCAGTGATGCTAGTAGAATGATATCTGCTTATATCAGTTGAAAAGCTGCATCTCAGGAGGCTGATTTTTTACAATAAAAACGATTCTTAAAATACTGCATGTCTGTATTGTAAAAATAATTTTAAGAAGCTGTTTGGGTGTTAATGAGTTTTGCATTTGCTATCTCAATATTCTCTACTCTAAACGTGGGTTCCTGGAAAGAACATGAGATTTTTATTTTTTTTTTAATATGACTAATTGTTACAGTGATTTGAACTACCAGTAATTCTATGCTTTCAGGAAACAGCAATGATCTGCCTCAAGCCAGTTTCCCTTCTCACATCTCCATCATTACATCTCCTTTTTTAAATTACATCCTTGGCTACAATAGAGTAGAATATGCCATAGCTTGCCAAAAAATGGGTGTGTTTTCTATTAACAATGTAAGATAAAACAATATATTTATTGTTTTGCTTAACACCTCCAGGGGAAGACTGTTTTGAACTAGATGAGGTTCTCCCTTTTTCATCTGTTTTTCCACAGTAGGAAAATGGGAGAGAAGCAAGAATTCAGTTTTTCATGTTTTACAAAACCAGTATTTTAATGGGCTTTACCTCTCCTTCCTCTCCAAGAAATGCAAATTAAATATTTTTAGACAGATGAAAAAAAAAAATCAGTGAAAAGCTGTTTTAGATATGAAAATCTTAGTCCACCAAAATGTTGAAGTAGTTTCAGAAAGTTTGCTCAGTTGATACCAATTTCATTAATGCATTAATTCTGTTGATTTGCATGTAGTTACAACCTTAATTGTTTCTATTTTCTCTGTCAATTTAAAATATAAAAACATTTCTGTTTTTCTTGTAAAGCAGCTTTCTGGTTTTGTCCATTTGACATTTTAGTATGCTCCCACCCTTCTCTGACTATCCAGGAATAATACTGACTCTGAAACAATTATTGTAGAACCTTAAGTATTTTTAACTAAAGAAAAATGTAAGGGGAAAATTCGAGAGGAGAGTGTCATAGCTCCTTCCTTCTGCCTTGATTTGTAAATGGTAATTTTTAAAGTAGTTTATTAATATTTTATGTCTTCCTCTACTAAACTATTTTCTCAACTGTTTTAAATGTTTTGAAGTTAAAACTTCAAATACAGTGATGGGAATTGCCATAGTTTTATTTTCTTTCTAAAAGAATGTCCAAATCCTTTGGGTTTCGTAATTAAGAAAAGCTGTTGAATGGTAAATTTCTCATTAACAACAAATACAGTACATTAAGGCTCTCAATATTCCACCTGTCTTAGCACAAGGAATGTTTGATGATGTGTTGCAGATAAGTCACTTATCCAATGAGATTGTTTAAAGCTTGGGAATCCAATTATACTCTTTGCTAGATATAATTAGTGAATTTTTATTTATTTATTTTTTTTAAGCCCGGGCTTAAAGAAGATGAGAAAAGATTCTATTTGCTTTCTCTTTTTTTTTTTTTGCCTTTCCTTTTAAAAGACTGCAAGGTGGTTAAAGGCAATATCCAGTTTATACATGGCCAGATAGCAGCCTAAAGGGGAAAAGAGTCAAGCTTCTGATTTTCCTTTCCCCCTGTGGTAAGAAGAGGAAGAACAAGTCAGACCATGCCGGAGATTCTGCAACATCATTCGTGTGTTAACCATCTTGTTATTATTTTTATTAACCAAACAAAACTAGCATGATTGGATCCAGACAGGTCTGGAATGTCTCCAGAGATGGAGACTCCACAACCTCCCTGGGCAGCCCCTGCCAGGCTCTGCCACCCTCACTGG
>JANHGL010011514.1:38093-68419 GCA_024611195.1 Ceyx melanurus | reverse complement strand
TGGTCTCTAACCCAAGCCTCTTCAACTGAGGAAAAAACTTCCTTCCTCCAGACTTCATCTGTGGTCTTGGAGACCTGGGACTCTTGCTAGCTGGCCTTAGTATTAAAGACTAAAGTGAAGGTGGCATTCAGTAACTCAGCCTTCTCCCTGTCCTCGGTCACCAGGGCACCCGCTTCATCCAGCAGCGGGCCCACATTACCTCTAGACTTCTTTTTGCCTCCAGCATACTTGTAGAAGCTTTTCTTGTTGTCCTTGACCTCCCTTGACTGCTTAATTTTAAGGGAGGCCTTAGCTTTCCTTGTTGCATCCCTGCATCCTTTGACAACCTCCCTTTATTCTTCCCAAGTGACCTGTCCCTCCTTCCACATTTTATATATTTCCCTCTTCAGCTTTTTACCTTTAGCTCTCTGTTCAACCATGCAGGTCTCTTAACTCTCTTACTAGATTTCCTGTTCTTTGGGATACACTGATCCTGAGCCTGGAGGAAATGGCGTTTGAATATTAGCCAGCTTGCCTGGGCCCCCTTGCCCTCCAGGACCCTGTCCAATGGACTTTTCTAAGCAGTTCCTTGAAGAAGGCCAAGGATGGCCTTTCTGAAGTCCAGGGTAGAATGCTGCAGGGAAAGGGAGATGTATGTATGGAGCTGGCCTTACATTTTTATGGGGAAGCTGGTGATGGTTGAAGCATTTGTATCCATCTTTCAATACTTGCAGAACAAATTCCATTGCTGCTTGTTAAGCAATGTCTAAACTGAAGTGAATCCTGCATGAGTAAATAAGTGCTTGTCCTTTACCCTGATATTTTGATTCCTCCAGCTTTTTTCCCCTCCATTCTCATCCCTTCAGACCACCTGGGGACCCTCATATCATATCAAGAGCATGAACTGCATTTCAGTTGAGTGGGGTTGTCATGAGGGCACTCTTATCTGTATGCCCTGCAGCAACTGCTGGTGTAAAGCAGTTCTGGAAGCACAGACCTCTTTGGCTCTTTTCACAGCTGATGAATCTGTTCAGTGTTTCTTCGGTGTGCAATCTTCTGACACCTCAGCACACACTAACTGCACCCCTTGTTGCAGCTTGAGGTTTTTCCCTCTCCCCTTTCTATCTACTTGATGTTTATCTGATGGACAAGTGTTGTGAATAATGTAAATAGCAGTGCAGTAGAAGGGTAAAGTGGCAGCAAAGATGAGGGGAACTTGCCTTTTAGAAACTAGTGGAAGATGATGATATACTGGATACTCCCAAGGTAGTACATAATGTGAAGTATGTGCTTTTCTACCTAGTATACCCTGAAATATGTCTTTCTCTTAGTTGAGCCATGACACAGTTTTTGTCTGTAGAGAGATGTCTGATCATAAAGGGCATGGGATAGAAGGAATAACTTTGTATGCTCTTGCACAGAGCTTTGAGGGAGGTTAGTCCCAAAAAAGCCATGTAGATTTGACTTCAGCAGCAGTTGCAATTTAAATAATAGCTTGTCTTTGAAAACAAAACCTTAGTTTTCAGCATAACTCTAAAGAGTCCTATTTATGTGACATTTCATGGCATCTGAAAATGTCCTGTGACCAATGCTCCTCACCATCAGTGAAGCTTGAGTTAGCCTCTGTGTGATAAAGCAGAATAAATGTTAGCTGTCAGATGCACTCAAAGCTGTGGTGGTCCTGTGTGGAAAGGTCTGCAGGTGCTGGAAGCTGCTGGAGGGAGGAGTTGATATCTGTTTTTTAGTATTTCTGGCTCTTTGAGCAGGAATGGAGAGGCTGCTGAAGTCAGATATCCAGGCTTACATGTCTTCCTGGACTGTTTTTTTGCTTCGTAGGTATTGAGGGGTGGAGGGACACGAGCAACTGACAAATTACCAAGAACTAATAGTGAGAGTGGGAAAGGACATGGTCTTTTTGGATCTAGTCTATCCTTGGGGTTTCTTTCCAGTCTTTCTGTTGTCGGTGATAGTGTCATTGCTCTGTTTCAGATGTAGGTCTGTCAGGTATGCCTCCCAGCCTGGGGCTGGAGTGCACTGTCCTCTCTGAAACTCCCATTACACACCGAAGCACCTTCAGCTGAGTCTGTAATCAGGATGCAAATACCTTGGGCTGGATGGGGAAAGGCAGGTGCAGTACTGGCAAGCCTTTTTAGTATCATTTTTGAGGCATCCAGTAATACTAACAAAAGCACCAGTTAAGCACGTCAGAAGACCAGAGAGTAGTTCTGCTTTATTTCCTTTTCTGTGTTCCTTTTGCTTCAGGACCTGAAACCAGCTGTGGTGAACTGATCAAGGGAGATCATCACCTAAATAGGATTATAATGGCATGGGGAAGTGAGAGAGTAAGGGCATGTGAAGGGGAGCCCAAAGTCATAGCAGAGGGCAAGATGTGCAGGGGAAAAGATCCCAGTGGGAGGGCTCACTGAGGGCTGCTTTCATGTACAGGCTTTCTGAGACTGGGAGGTAGCTGCCCAACTGCCAGTTGCTGGGAGGTATGGGGGTGCTCAGTGATGCATCATGGGCTTGGAGAGCTGCACCTGCAGTGGCAGCCAGCCCTCAGTAATGTTAATGAGCAAGTCAGATGAGGAGCTGAGATGAGAGACAGATGGAGAAACAAAGAATACTGGGGAGGTGCTTGGAAAATCATCTGTTCCTCATCTTTGTCTCCCAGTCGCCCCACCATCCTCACTTTATTACTTTATGTAGCAAAATCATTTAGAGCAGGCAGGGCAAAGTGATGTTACCACCAAGCAGGAGATTGTATGGAGTGCTTATCTGGAGTGTGGGGCTGTTGTGATGCTCACAATTGCTACAAAAGCTGAAGAATGTTCTCATAAAAAGACAGCAAGTATGAAGACAATGGCTGGCTCAGCTCTGAGTGAGAAAGCAGAGCTTGTGATTCATGTGTTTAAAACCATATGAAGTATATTGTGTTGTAATAATTTTGCTGTTTAGAATTTCTATCGCTTGAGTTCCAGGCAGCTTAGAGAGATATTAATGTTCTGGGGAGGAATGTGTTCTCTGCCATGTGGTTAATGCAGAGGGCAGACTTATTTCCAGTCAGCAAGCATCTGGGCTGTCCTCTGGTATTTTACTTATGTATGGATTTTATAGAAAAATCTTCAGAGCTTTGTCTCAAGCAATCTATTCAAATATCCTGGAGTGCCATGAGATAAGTTGCGTAGTCACTAAACATACTGCAGAATTTTGGAAACTGCTCCCTTTTCACATGAAAATATCCATGAATATAAAAATAATTGCTGCACATCTTTTAACACAAGACAAGTGCAGTATCTGGTGATGGCAAGCAATTAAACTATGTCAGAAGAGGAGAATTTATGGAAAATAGTTTCTGAGTTTTATCAGTGTTGTGCCTTTTTTCCTCCTATCTGTCAAGCTCCAAAGATCGATTGGGAGGAATAATGAAGGAATGAGCAGGTGAGATCTGGAAAGCAAGGACATGAAATGCTGAGGCTTAGTTCTTTGTTTCTTTTGTTTTTGAGGGTTATCTGGAATGTAGTGAAGAGCCAGGGTGCTTAGGAGATATAGATGGGGAATTTTTAAGTGTTGGAGAGAAGCAATAACAATCATTTTGTCTGCTTTTGTACATTTAATTCTTCTCCATTCTTTCTTCGTTGCTGTGCTGCTTTTTTTTTTGTTTTGTTTTCTTTTTCCTTCCATCTCTGTCCCTTAAGGTTATTCCCAAGCTTTCAGAGGCTTTGTGTTTATTCACAATGTCCTCTTGACTGGTCAGGTTATTTTTGGAAGCATGACAGTGGATCAGAAAAAGTTGTTCATTACATTTTAACACATAGTCTCTAAAATACTCTGAAACCTTCCTGTCATTTGAGTTCTTAATGGTATAATCTCTTGTGGATTCATAACCAGCTCTTGTCAGAAAGCTGTCAAAACATAGGTCAGGCCTTTAATTATTGTTAAATCACCTGGTCCTGGAAAAGGCAAGTAAAGGTGTTGGTAAAAGTATTAAAGAGCCTGAATTAAGCAAATATCAATAACCATAAAAGAGTTTAAGTATTAACCTTTGCAAATTAATAATAATGCAGGCTTGATAAATCTAAGTGCATTTAGATTTTAGTCATGTCTGATTTTTGTTCTCTGATCACATGTGAAATGCCATAATGCTCTCTTAACTTTTAGGATTCCCATTCAGAGATAAATTGAGCTTGAATAAACTGAAAGGACTTCATTCCTGTGTGTTGTCTCTGACGCAAATGCAGCCGATCTGCTGCTTGCTGTTCTAAGATCTTTTCAGTGCCAAGGTTCTGCAGAGAAGCTCTTGGATACTGCTAGTATTTGTTTGCATTGCATAGAGCAGCTTGTTAGAGCACACTCCAGTCACTGAGTAGATTCAGACTTGTTCCCTTTTCTTTGGGAATTTGTGCAAAGTAGAGGTTTCCTTTGTCTCCCATTATGCAGCTGAGAGGCAGGTGTTTATACAGTGAGGGATGAATGCAGTGGTCATGCAAACAAGGACGCTACTGAGGGATGGCCAGACAGAAACCTGCCATTGTGTATGGACAGACACCTTGATTCTAACCCCTGTGCTTCATCTAAGTGTGGGTTTGGAGAAATTATAGTGTCAGCCTGGAGCAGTGTGTCATTCTCCATGGAGAGAAGGGGGAGCAGTTTCAGGTGCAATTCAGATGCAGTCCCTTTGAGAGCTTAGTAAGAGCAGAGAGGGTTGGAAGGGCATGGTGAGGAGATGCAGAATAATGGCCAGGCCACAAAGGTGATGCAAATGCAGTTGGGCCCAGATTTAGACTATTCAAACAATATTTATACTGTTACTGCACTATTCCAAACAGTGCTTTTTAAGCAACCAGATTGAAGGTAGTTATATGAATCTCAAGAAACCATACATCTTCTTTAATTTTAAACAGTTCTAATGGTTGAAGGATGAATAAAGGAAGCATAATAGTAATAATGAATTTTCCTTTTGTCTGCCCTAGGTTGGCTCAGCAAATCCGAAGGACCTGCATGTGAGTAGACTTACATTTGCTGCTGTACTGTGAGAAATGGCATAATGTTTACTGGTTAATATAAGTGGCTTTCAGTTAGGATTCCTATTATACCTTAATTGTGTTGAATAGACTGAAATCCATCTCTATGCCCCGTTTCTGTTTTTGTCCCTTGTATCAGCCCTCAGTTTGAGAGGGACATCAGCTTCACTGTTTCACTGTGCTTGAAGGGATCTCTGTGCTTTCTACAGCATTTAACTTAAAATGACTCAAGAGAAACCAAAAATAATATTACATTAAAATTCAGAGAGATGCTGCCTGTGAGAGTTTTGAGAGGCTGCCAGAGAGGATTGAGAAGATGGGGAAGGCAAGTTGAGGATTAAAAAACACAACCCTTTTGCTTCATTTAATCCAGAAAGGTGAATAACTCATCACAGAGCATGACTCTGGACATATTCCATTTGATACTTGTGCTTTTTCATTTCCTGTGCTTGGAAAAAGTCTTAACATCTTTTCTGTGTACATGTTATGGATGTATGAAGCTTTGGGAGGAATTGGAAAGCATATTTGGCTTCTATACCTGATCTAAGTATATGTAATTTTGTGTAAATCTTTGTTGAACTCTGAAATTGGATTTGTTTAGGCTGATCTTTGCCCTATCCTCAAAAAAAAAACCCAACCACAAAGGAATACAGGAACAGAGTCTGAAGGGAGTGGATTCATAATGAAGCATTTAAAGGTGTGGGAGGGGAATTTTACCACCTATCAAACTTTGGTCTTCAGAAATTGGGAGATAGGGAGATAATGGAATCCTCTGAATCTTGGATTTTTATCCAGTGCCTGAATTGTACTCTTGACAAAAGTAATATCACACACACACTTGGTACATAGGGGCTTTGAATTCTTGGCCATGTTTGCTAGCAGGAACATAAGCTGCTTTGGGAAATAATTGTCTGGTCCAACTCACCTTTGTGGGCTAGAATGAGAAAGATGGAAACTGGTAGGAGCTTCATTGTAGACGAGAGCAGGAAGGACACTGAATGGTAGCGTTTGTTCTTCAAGAGAAAGTATTTGTGAACTTCAGTCACATCATCATCCTGGTGCCCCTAGCTGCCTGCTAGGTTGAAGGTGCAGACTTGACTGTTGTCCTGTGCAGCTTTCTTCTATAACTCAATATAACCTCCCTGTCTATTTGAGCAAATAATTTGAGAAGAGTTTGGGTTTGTTCCTAGTCTCATGACAAAAGTCTTGGCAGTGGGACAAGAAAGTTTGCTTGCTGTCACCATGTGCCATTTGACAAATACCTTGCTGTTACTGTCCCTTTTGACTGGTTACCTTTGCAGCTGAGGCATCATGGTTTTAGCATGTGTTAAACATTTTTCTTTTGTGCAACCTATGACTGCCATTGATTCTCCAGCCCTTCTGTGTAACTAGCATCACAAGCAACTACCACCTCCCATTTATGCTATTACTGACTGCAGCAGGGATGGCAAAACAAGAAATACTTTTGCTTTGGAACTATGGCAAACTTCAGACTGGGCTGTTACTGCAAATACTGCTGGAGTAGCTGGTGTGTTGTATGTGGAGCTGTGGAGTAGGTATGTCCTGAGCATGCTTACAGGGATAAGGGGGAAACAAATCATAGGGAAAGGTGGGTAGCTGTGGAGTTTGGGCTTTTGTGGCTGAATCTGTCAAGGCTCTGTGTTTAAACTCAGCTGTCTGTGTCTAGATGATGACTGTTACAAGGCTGCTGGTAACAAGCTGCTGATAGTAAAGAGTGAAGGTGGGGCTCTGAAGGCACTTGAGCATCAAGCTTGAAAATCGTTGTACCTCTGTGTGCAATTGGAACCCAGGGACACGACTGTGGCATCATCTTGGGAGGTTGTACCTGCTTATCCATGTGTACAGATCTGCATGTTAAAAAAAAGCAACCAAAACATTTTCCTTTTAATGAACTGAAACCTCTGGGTAGTGTTCATCTTCCTCTGCAAGCAAGAATTCCCCTGAGGCTCTGCTTCTGTAAAGTTGGAGGATTGGTGAATTGCTTGTTTCCAGATGTTGTGGAAGGAACTTTAAGTAACCCCTTAGGTATGGGGCGGATTACATGAGCTATAGGATGTACTAGGTGGATTGAGCTAGAGGGGACTTGTTGCTAAACTGTTGAAGACTGAAACAAGCTTTTAGCCTAGCCTAGTACTTTTTTTTTCCCAGCCTAGTATAGTGATCCTTTTATTAAGTAAGATGGAAAAGAACTTCTGTGCTGAGAAGGTCAGAGGGTGTGCTCCCCTACTGCTGTATACCTTGTCCTGCCTGGTATGGGAAGAAGGTGCCTCCTGTGTTCCTTCTCTATAGGGCCAATGCCATGAATACAGTGATATGTGCATTTATCTCCTCTACCATGATAAGCAGTTCAGGGGGAGAAGAAGCCAAAGAGGTGAACAGTAGGTTAGCAAAAAAAAAATAAATCTTTAAATCCTGTAGAGTCAGCATTTTAGGACAAGACAGCCATCTTAATTCAATAGGGAAAGCTGCTGCTTTTGAGATACAGCTTTACTTTATCAGTAACTGGAGAAGCATGTCTGATGTGAAAAACATGGCCTTGCTGAAGGGTGAGAAAAACATTTCTGGTAGACATTGTCTTAGTTTTCAAACCAAAGATGGGGAAGAAACATGGTAGAACTGACACATGCAGAGTCATAACTAGAAAGCCAGAGGCTGCTGCTGTGTTTCTGGCTTGAAGGAACATTTTCTATGTCCCAAGAAAGATCCAACATGGTGTGTAGCAAATTTTGTTGGATATGTACCCTTAGGTACCCATAAAACTATCCATCAGAAAGAGAATAAAATTTTTGTGATCAGCCTGTGTGATCTTACACTGAACTGTGGTCTGGATACTCTCCAAGAGATCCCTTCCAACACCTAGCATTTACCAATTCTTTTGTCCTGGCAACTTCTTATTTTCTTCTACTTCTTTTTCAGCAGAGATGCCAGCTGCTGAGACAATGGGTAAAACTTTCCTGGTTTAGGTAGAACTAGAATATTTTGAAGGAAATAGAGCCATCTGAATAATTTTCAGGTATAGAAAAGGACTATATATGAATGGAGAGTAGAATAGATTGAAGGTGAATGAGGATCAAGGCAGAAGGAGAGGAGGGAGACAGGAGTGCAGTAAAACAAAGGTGAAGTATTCCTCCAGGGGAGTTGTGAAAAAGATCGTGGTGGTTTAAAAAGTTAATTAGTGCCTTAATGGTATAAGTAGTGTAATACCCGAAAAGATAGTATTGTAGTTACACAAGCACATTAGAATTGTTGAGAATAGTATGAGTATGGCCTTGGGAGGGAGGACTTTGGTAGAAATACATATATGTATGCATGTGTTTGGTTTTGGTTTTTTTATGGTTATGTAAAAGTGCCTTACTACAGGGATATACCCTTACAACATGAGGCTTTTGAGGCTTGTCTATCTGCAACAGGCCAGACAAATGAGACACTGACAGTTTAAGAACTCGAGGGTTACAAAATTAATGTGCCTTCCAGGGAATGCAGCTTCAAGGCAGGAGCAGAGCAGGGTCAAGATGCCAGTTACTGGTGCACTGGCTGTGTCTTTCTGCAAGTGCTCTAATGTCATGGCTGGGGATCTGGGAAGAAGAGAAACTGTGAAAGATCATGTAGCAACTGTATGTGAAACAAGACATGAGGAATTTTAAGTGGAAGTTGCTTCCATGTTTGGAGAAACATCTCAGACTTTCTGAGGAAGTCCTGTTTTTCTTAGTTTGTGTTCAGTTTTATAGTTAAAATCTGCTCTGCTCTTCTCACCCATCCTGCATTTGTTTGGCTGCTACACCCCCTGTAATGGAACCCTTCCTGTAAACAAGTTATAGACTATTAAAGTTGTTAGACATGGGATCCTTGTCAACAACGAAGTATCAGTGCCTGCTGATGGTGATGCTTTCCAGGTGGGGTCTGTGTCACTGCATGGAATTAAATAACATCAGAGTGAATTAGGGACTTTTGGTGATGTCTCTCTTCTGGCCCACCTGCATCCTGGAGTTTTATCTCTAGAAGACTTACTTGATGCTGCAGCAGCCTTTAGGAACGTGCTTCTGGTATGTCATAAATGACCTACAGCTGTAGATTTATGCCTTGGTGGAAGGGTAGAAGTGTGGGGTTTTAACACTGTTTGCTCTGGCCTTTTGCACTCCTGTCTTCAGAGCAGCTACCTTTGAAACTCTAGAGTCTTTGGAATGTGACTGCTGTGTAACCCTTCTCCTGTAGTTCAAGTTTTAGGCCTGCTGATGCGCTTCTTGTAAAGGACTGGTGCTGTCAGAGTTCTGCTGATCCAAGCATTATGCTGCAGCACATCTTCACTTCTTTCACACAGGCAAAGGACCATAACTAATTCTCTGTGTTATCCGAAAGCTAGTACTAATTCTGTTCTGATTTTGCTTTCCCTAGCAAAAATAACCTTTGAATGCTTCTGGAGAACAACTTTCATGTTTCATTATAAACACTTTATTGGGCATAATTGACTTGGGTTATAAGATACTAAGAAAAAAAATAAAGGCTTTACCATTTCACTGTTTAAGCTTGGTGGTTACTTTTCTCTCAAATGAGGAAATTATTCAATTTTCATAGAAAAGCCAAAAAAATCTGAACATAGTCTCAAACTGCAATGGTTTTGCCTTTAAGTGCAAGTCTTACTTGTCATCTGTGTTGTTCTTTCAATTATTTTTTTAGTCTACTGCTTCTTTCACAACAATCTGGTCATGTAAATGTTATTGCCAGTAGCCCAAAGCAGAAATGAATCTTACTGTGATGTAGAAATGTGATGTCTTACTGACAGCAAGAATCATGGATGCATAACTTTAACCTTCAGGCCTTCCCACTTTGAATCTTTTTATTTGCATTTACTTCTCAAATACTTAAATGTTATCTTCAAGTTGACAGTTTGCACTTTGATGGTGGCTGTCTCCTCCGTGGTATTTAGTAAACTGGAGTCCACTTTTGTAATAGCTGGGGGAGATGCACAATGCTGAGAGAGCTGACCCCTCTCTTGGTACAAGATCCTTCTTCAATTTTGTGTCACCGAAGTGGTAGTGAAATAATCAGCAAATTTGATCTGAGGCAGGTCACAAGATGGACAGTCTGCTTGCACACTTATTGCTGTGTGGGAGAGGTGTGTGCAGCGGTGGCCAGATCACTGCTGGCGTAAGGCAAGCCTCTGGTGGGTGAACACAAATGAGGTGCAGCATTGGTGCTGTGCTGGAGGAGTATCCTGAGGAATTGACTGCCTCTTGGCACATGCCTCTGGCTGTGGAGACTTTTCAGAGCTGGAGTGCTGTTTCAGAGTGCTGTTCTGTTTTTGTTTTCTTCTTTGTATTTCCTGTCAGAATTGTCTTGGTCATGTTTGTTTCCAGTTTAACCAGCTCCTTTCAGTCATGAGTCAATCCCTTGAGACAAGTTGAGTCCTTGGGTGGCAATGGTATGACTTGATGGTGGAAGAGGCTGTCGCAGCCCGTCATCTGTTACATAGGTAGGGTTGCTTTTAACATCCTTGATTCTTGCTGTTGGTAAAAATGAGTGGCTGATGGAAGCTGTTAATTAGGAATGTTGTGAAGAGATTAATTCTCTGACTACAGTCAGGGTGAGCAGACAACTATTTTACCACATCTCTGGCCACCTGCCACTCTTCTGAGGCAGGTCAGGAGTATTTCACTCTTGGCCATGTCAGGAGGGGATTTGGTAGGATGAAAACAAATGTCTGTTCTGAATCCTCTGACAGCAGGGAAGGATCTGTCATGAAGTCTGTTTCCATCCACTAAACTTTCCAACTTAATTAGTTGGTTTCAGTCAATTATTTTTTTTCCCTGACATTAGTTAGTAGCACCAAGGGGAGGGTACCTGCAGAACTGAAGCTCTTGTGCTTTTTATTTTAAAGTGATTTGGGTTTGGTGGCAGTGTTTCCAAGCTGCTTGTCAGTGTGCATCCTGCACAAACAAATCCAACCTATCTTCCTTTCCTTAGCAGTCTGTCACCATTCTTCTTCCCATGTCAGTAGAGGCCTCATTAAATGTAGATACTTCTCTGTAGGTAGCAGTTCAAACATGTAAGCAAGCAGTGGGAAGAGTGAACTTCCAAGGTGCAGTTGTTAATGTTTCTTTTCTAGCAGAGGGATTTGGGGCTTTTATGTATTATTCCTGTGGTGTTTGAGAGCTTCACCTGATCTCATGGTGAAGTGGGAATCACTGTAAATGCAACAGTGTTTGTGAATAGCAAATGTTTCGGTCTGTAGCTTGCTTTTCTAGTAAACCTGTATTTTACCTGGTTTAAAACTTAGCTTAATTTATTTCTCAGCCATTGTGGTTATGGTCTCCCTTTTATCCTGTAGCAGGAGGCTCTGTGGAAGATGGTAGGAATTAACAAGTTGTGGGAAATACTACAGGATTTGCTGCAAAAAGTATTTAAAACAGAATTACTACTTGAAGTTGGTTTTCCTATTAATTCCCTGTCTGGTATCAGAGGCAATGAAAAACAGAACACTAAAGTGAAAACAAAGCTAGAAAGACCTCTGGTAACCATCTGTCAATAGCTAGATATTGCATGGTTTAGTCTGTGATCTCCCCACAGCAACTAGTTCCAGTTGCTTTTGGAGGGGAGTTAAGTGCTGTCCATCCCTTTGGAGTAGGTTTCTCTATGGGAGGGATTCTTCCTGAGGTTGAGCTGGTTCCTGCAGCTGTGAGGATAGATGCATTTATGTCAATTAGTTTCTTCTGGCAGTACAGTGTCTGTTGTACCGAGTGTCTGTTGTGCCCAGTTCAATGACCAGCTGTAATGATTTTTACTGTTGTGCAATTATTTAGCAGTAGCAAGAGAGCAATTGAGGATCTTTTGCTTTGTCTTTTTTTCTGCTCTTCTCCGAGTCCATCTTTGTCCCTATGTATGTGTTTGGAGAGCACAAGGCCACAGCATATGGCTTCTGTGCCCCAGGCCCCCACCCTACATGCATGAATTCATCAGCTTGATCTTTCCACCTCTGCTCCTCAGGAGGGTTGGATGGCAGCTGCAGCTTCTGTCAAGCATGATGCTGGGCAGGGAGCTTTTGGGAGGAGAGTTACAAAAGGCCCAGCTTAAATCATCTATGTAAGGGTGCAGTAGAGGCTCTGTCACCCAGACCCCACCACTTGTCTTTTGGTGCTATGGTTGTAATGACATTAGCATTTCAAAAAAGGGATTACCACAGCCCTGAGATTCCGAGGGGATGATATTATGTCTGTTACTTGAAAAAGCTGCTTTCTGGCTATCTTTGCTTTTCCCTGTGTGTGGATCCTGAAGGATTGGTGAAGGTGGCCACACCATATTAAAAGTAGTTAGTTGCTGTTGGAAGGAAACTGCTTGTTTATTGACCTAAATGTAAGCTGGCAGATGTGAAGTTGTCACTGATAGCATTCTTTCTTGATGCTTTGGAGTGACTGTCTGAGGACTTCCTAATGGAAAAATTAAATTAATGGGTCTGTGTTCAGGGATCACAGCTGTGGGCCAGAGAAGTATTGTCAAGTCATGCTTACAGGAAGAAGTTTAAGGTAATTACACTATTTTTTTTTCTCATGTACTTCAGTAAAACAAGTTGGGCATCATACATCCTATTCATTGTCTGCCTTCCACACCTTTTGTAGTTCCAAAAAATACTTTCTGTGCTCAGACACAGGATTCCAGGGCATTTCTTTAGGAAAAAAGGTTGTATTTTTGTAAGTTTCACTACAGGAAATGTTGTGTTTAAACAAGATCTTAACTTCTGGCTCTTGCAACTCTGCTGCGTTACCTTCACCTCAGGTCAATATTCAGTTGATCTTTCTTTTTCACATAGTTCACTTTCCCTTTCTCTAATGTTCATTGTTTCTGGAAACCTGTATTAAGGCCCTACATACACTGGGCTGTAGTAGAAAATTCCCATGGTTGCTGTTTCCTCTCCAGTTCAATTACCTGTAGAAATAACGGGTCAGGCCAAGCAGGTTGGTCAGCTGGTCCCTGGGGCAAGAGAACAAAGGGAATTGTTATGTTTGCCCACCAGAGAGAGGCAAAAGTACTTTAAGCAACCTTTGCAACCATATATGGGCCCTAAAATTAGTAGCTGACCCACAGTGTCCAAAATAGGTGGCCTTTGGCTTGTCTGTATGAGCACAGTTGGAGGGCATGTGGCAAAAAATGCTGGTGGTTGCCTTGAGCCTTGTCCTGAGCAGTGTTGCTAGAGTGGGGTGTGTTGAGCTGTTGAATAAGAAGGGAAAGGTGGGTTTTGAACAAAAGATATTATCTATGTAGGTTGAAGTATTCATGAGCCTTAATCTTTAGTATATGTTCATAAGTACTTCTCTTGTGTGGCTGCCTAGGGCAGAGGTCACCACATGCCTTTGCAAAGCAGTGCTGGCTTGAGGGCAGTTGTCCCCTGTCCCTTGCTGTGGGCGCGGCTGGTAGCAGCCATGAGCTGGGCTTCCTCCAGTGAGTCATGGCTCCTGCATGGGGACAAACAGCCGGAGACCAGCTGGAAGAGCTGCATAGGCCTTCCTGAGGGAGATGACAGACCGGGGCTATAGATAAGCTGTCCCTCAGGGCACCAAGCAGGAGCAGAAGCACAGTTTCCTCTATAAACACAGTATGAGGTACATGGTGTGCTGAGGAAGGGGGACATTTAACTTCTCTGTATGAAAACAGGAACTCGGGAAGTCCTTCCAGGCGTGTGGTGACTACTGACAAGGTGTGTGTGCTTATTCAGCGTATTTCTAACTCTACCTGTCTCCAGGCCTGTTCTAATCTGCTTATTTCTATAGAGCACTACATCTGTCTATAAACTCCAACATGGATGGAGTGTCTTAAATGTTAGATGCTTAACTGAACCTGTAGAGTGAAGGTGGAGCTTTAGGGTGCCCTGTGTCTCAGGTGAGCTTGACAGAAAGCAAAGGGTGGCAGAGCCACAAGTTGCTATGGTCACTCTCTCTTGTCCTTTGTCTTTTTTTTTCTTTTCTTTTTTTTTTCCTGCAACTACTGTTCCAGTAGACACAGCTATGCAAATCTGCCAGCTGTCTCCTTGGGAAGTTAAGTCACTGAGTTAATGTGCAGCCAGCTCTAGTTGGACAGGTTCTTGTATTGTCATTTAAACTTAGCTACTTCACATCTCTCTGTGACTGGTTTGGGGATGTGTTTCTGCATCCTCTTTTCAAAACACCTTTTCTGGTAGTGATGATAGAAATTAAATATTCAGTACTAGGGTAGAAGCAGGCTGGAGAAGTAATCCTGGAAGTCTGAATGCTGGGAACTAAAAACCTAGGAACTAAAGAATTCAGGAAACAACAGACAGCCTAGTTTCTGATGGATAATAAAATTTTAGGTTTATTGGGGGGAAATCCACTGCCATTCATTCCAAGTTCAAGACAATTATTGTTTCAAGACTTGCAAGAGAAAGATAAGGGCAGCAAAATGTAGAAGGAACAAGTGTTGGTGATAGTATTTAGTGGGATAAGAGCATTTATAATTATTATGGAGTAAGAGGTGGGGGGGGAAGCATGAAGGAGAAAGTAGCTTTATTTCCATTGCTCCCTGATTGGATTAATGAATTTAATTACTTGGGAATAACTAGTAGCAAACTTGTGAGGTTTTTTTTAAATGTACTTTTAACAAGACTGCAGATTTTAAAAGAAGGCAATTCAGTAAAAATAATTGAAGACATGAATAAGAACTTAACTGCTGTACTGCTCACTGCAAGTGCTTTTTGTCTGTAGATGTTAAGAGAACTGAAGTAATGCGCCCCTGTACTGGGAGGGGAGAAACCAGAGCAAGACACAATTCTAAATGCAAGGAAGAAAGTGAGATACCGACTTTCAAAAAAAGATCCTTATTATAAAGTTGTTCTTTATTTTATGCTGACAGGAGCAAAAGAAAGACAAATACAGAAAGGAAATAGCTGACTGGATTAATGGGATTCTGTGTAACAAGTAGCAAGTGTGTGAGGAGGGAGAAAGGAGACAGGGCAAAATGCCAGAAAAGGATCTTTGTGTAATAAAGCTTGTGTCAGAAATTCCTCCCTTCTTGATAGTAGCTTCTTTTCCACTAAATTGTTTGTTCTTTTGTCAGCTTAAGCTGGTCTTTATGAAGTGATATGACAGCTAAGCAAGTAAATAGAGAAGAGAAATAGCACTGCATCCCCTTTAAATTGGGGAGGATAGTCTGGTGGGACAGCTCTGATGTCAGACACGTTTACCATCAAATTAAATTTTTCCAAAGTGTTTGTGTCCCACTAGTAATCAGTTGAAAGAGGATGTCTCAAGTCATGCAAAGCGCTGCTGAAAATGTTGTCCAATATGTTTAACAACATGAAAGAGGGATTTAGTATCCTGCTGCCTAAATTTGCAGGCAATACAGTACTGAAGGAAAGATGCAAAATCTCCATGATGACTGAGTAACATGAGATTACTCCAATAAAGCAATTGAGCAACACTTAGAAATCCAGAAGGAGAAACTTAAGCTAGCTTTCTGCAGAGGTTACTTGATTAGAAAGCACATTGAGGCAGCATTTGGAGGAAGGCAAGAATCCATCCCCTTAATTTGCAGTGGTGGCAGCTCATTGAGTTGTTTCAGAAAGGTAGGGTAGAACTGTTTTAATTTCTCCTTGGTGGATATGTACCCCTGGACAATAGTATTATCTGTACTAAAAGTCTACCAGGGGTATGAAACACCTTCATATTTCCATCTTGTCCAGTTCTGTGATGAGAATGGACAGGACATATTATCAGAGCTTTCTGGGCCCTGAATACTGCTGGAGGGGGAGCTTAATTCCTTAGTTGCAACTCTACTTGGAAAGATTCTTCTGTGTTGCTAATTTGTTCACCAGCAATAGACTCTTTTGTTATCTTCAGCATTATCATGAGCCACAATATAAGGACTCCACAGGGTATGATTTCTTAGGAATGTATTATTATTTATTATAATTAAAAATTTATAAATAAAGGTATAGTAATAAAGTATACTTATTTAGTTTATATAATTTATTTATTTGCACTTCTGGACAGGAGCTCAATTCAGTCAGCCTGCAATTGCTCAAGAAGATTTTTATGTTCCCATTACCATGAAACTTGTTTTGGAATGTTTTTAACCATTTTTACTGAGGAGTACCATGTCTATTTATAAGTCCTCACCTACCTATAGTCACATGACCTCCTCTCAGAATGGATCATTATGGAAAAATTACTTTTTATGGGACCTTTTTGCAAAGTCTAGGCTGGAAATCTGTTGCTGGTAAATATGATAGACTGGGATTAGAAATTACCAAGCAGTGGTATTCAGAACACATAATGAAGTCCATGTAGTTCTGCCTGCCCTATGATGACAGCTTCTTTCAAACTGATTTGTGTTAAAATGGAGTTTTAAATGTGCTTTTGGCTTTCAAGAAAGCAGTTTCTGTAACTGGCAGAGTTATAGTAAGAAGGTTTATGATCAAAAGCTGCCTCTGTTCTGGAGGAATGCTCTTGTTACAGTGTCTTCTGCACACTGGGGTGACTTTCACTGCTGATGAGGAGCAGGATAATTTCAAAAAGCATGCTGTGAAGAGGAAAACACAGGTGCAGTTGGGTATCTCATTCTTCCCTGTGGAGTTACTGTACTGGAGAAGGGATGCTAGGCCTGGCAGCTTGATTGTTGCAGGCTGGTGTGGGATCACTGTCTTCTGGAGCCGGAGAGATCTTGTGACTTGGTTTGTTTACTGTGAGAGCTAAAGAGTAAATGTCAACTGTCTGATTGTCTCCAACTCTGAGAATAAGAGTAGCAGTAACAGCTTTGTGCAAAAACTAGGTTGCTGTGGTTTGTATTCATGGCTTTAAGTTCTGATGCTTGTGAGGGCAGGACTAAGAAAGTAGAACATGGCATTTAAAGTAAGACAGACACTTCCACCTACTTTATTAATAAAGCCATACTGATTGGGAAGAAAAATGGGTAGAAAAAAAGTCCAGTGTCACAATCTAGGTGACTTTTTCTAGTGCTTGAGGGGCCTTTCCTTTCTTTTTCCTCAGGCAATATACCAAGGAAAAGACCAATGGCATTAAATTCTGTTTCTACCTCTTGAGAAACCACCTTTATTTCTGGTGGGAGCTGACACCATATAATGGTGTTTAGCCACAAAATTGTCACGGTTTAGGGTCAGGGCAGCCCAGACTGATAACAGATGCTCTCTTTTAACCCCGCTCCCTCCCCAAAGGGGGAGAGAAAAGGAATAAGGGAGAGAGACTTTGTGATTTGAAAAGGAAACTAGAACAATTTAATGAAAAAGGAAAATAATAATGAAATATATGCAGATTTGCACAAAACCAGTACCAAACCCAACCCCCCAGATGTTAATTACGTCACCTTCACTGATGCTGTGGAGAAGCTGGATTCTGGTACTGGGTTTTAGGATCAGGATCGAAGCGAGAGAGTGAAAGAGCAAGTGAGAGAGCCAAAGCAAGAAAGTGAGAGACTGACCCTCCAGACCCGTGAGCTTTATATACTGGATATGACATATGTGGGCTGGAATACCTCGTTGGTCAGTTTGGGGTCACCTGTCCTGTCTGCTCCTCCCTGCAGGTGCAGTCTTTGACTTTTCTGTACCCTTCAGTGCAATACACAAGTTCTAGCAGTGGCCCTGGTATCCTTGGTAGTAACTCTAAACATGAGGTGCTATCACTGCTAGAAGCAGACTCTGTCTGCAAAACATGCTGCTAACTTCAGAAAGTGCTGCCAGTTAGAAAACTTGAGCTGAAAAAGTAAAATCACTCAACAGAATTTGCTCGGTTTTCACTCAAACCTGGACAAATTGCCTTTTGCTCTCAGTTTCAGAACTGAGAGCCTGTTTTAAGGTTTTTCATTCTTTGGAAGAATGAAAATCTTATTTCTTGGCAGTGCATGCTCTTGACTGTGTATTTTAGAAACAGTAACTTTGAAAAACAGCAACTGATATGTTTAGTAAAGGGACTCCTGTTTTTTTCTCTGGAACTCTTGTTTTACAATTGCATGCTAATTTATCAGTATGAAAATAACCTCCCTCCCTGCTGGCTTTCCCTCCTGATTCTCAGGCATAAGACATCTGTATCTGTTATTTAAGTGCTCACAAGGAGTCTGCATACATAGTTGGAAGAGTTCCCAAGTGTGTGTCTCTGTGGGGCAGCATTTCTGCTATTTTTAGCATGATTTCTTTGTGTCTTCTGTTTACTTTGTGTGAGAAACTTTTTTGACTAGTAAGATACTGAAACATACAGGAAATGGATCTCAAAGTTATATGGAAAGCTTTCACGTCACTACCAAGAAACTCTTAAGTGTTCAGATGTAGTCATAGCGACAGAGTGGGCTGGAGTTAGTGCTCTATACGTCTTAACTGCCCTTCAGCTGCCTCTCTGGAAGGGCACAGGGCTCCTGAAGGCCCTGTGCCATATCTGCAGCCTTGTGTGGATGTCTGGTGCCTCAGAATTAACTGAGCCTGAATTGAACCATCTGTCAGGAAGCTGAAGAAAGCACCTCTTGCATGGGGCTCCCCAGAAAAAGTGACTTGGGAACATGCATGTGGGCAGTTTGTAGGATATGGGGTGCCTTGGGTTGAGGGATCTTGTGGATTTTGAGTTTTTCTTGGCTGCCTTTTCACAGAAATGGGGCTTGATGAGTTGGTGCCCAGAACCTGTAGATGCCTCGCTGAAGCCCAGCTTGATGGGCAGAAGCCTAATGAGGCCTGGGAAGTTGTATATAAGGCAGGTTCAGCAGCTGGATCTGTAGAGCGATGGAAATCTAGTTGTAGAAACTTTACCCTGACAACAGTGGTAGCAACAGTGAGGGCTCTGGTGAGAGAACACAGAAAAAAAAAAAAAGCGTAGCGTGACCTCTGTCCTTCCCTGCTTTAAGCTTTTGATAGTGCAAGCACTCTTACTGGAGAGAAAAAAAAAAAAAAGAAAAACAACCTTTTTTTGTTTTTTTAACTAGGTTGAGAGGTTATGAGACAGGAGCACTGATACTGGGGAACAGCTTGGATTTGGATATTTACTTCTTATCACATGTGTTCCTGTGATGACGTGGGAGGCAGAACTGGGTCCAGCTGTGTGAGTGAGAGGGCTCCCCAGGGTGTTCTCTGAGCTCTGGCCACAGCTCTGCAGGAGCTGAAAATGCTCATGAATTTTCCCCCATTTGTGCTCAGCAGAGCATTTCCTGTGGGATTCAAGCAGTGCTGCAACAGCTTTCTCTGCTGCCTTCTTCTCTAGGGAGCATCTGAAATGCTCTTTTCCTGTGCAAGGAACTTCTGGAAACTGCTTTGTTCTTGCATAGAGATTACGTTGCTTTTAGCAGAGAGGCTGTAACTTCTCCTACTGTCTTGGTTGCTCTTGCTTAATGTTTACTTTCCAGATTTTGTGTCTGAAAAAGGTGGTTATGAAATCTGTCTCCTAGATCAGCATCTAAACACGTGTATTCTGTGTTGACCAGGACAGTGGAAGGGATTTTATGTTATATGAAAATCGGAACCTAAAAATAAGTTCATCTTTCCCAAAAGAGACATAATTATTTAAAGGAATAATCTGGCCCTCCTATTTCAGCCTGTTTCTTGGAAAAATAGTAGAATTGGGTTACTATAATGATATTTTATCATATAAAGTTATATCAGTGAAGACAATACAGTTCTTGGCTCTTGAAAACAAATTTGAAATGTTGTCCTAGTGAATTGACAATTTAGACAAAAAGGAGGAAGTAGTAATAATACAGTGAATACGGTTATCTATTAAACATCACTGAAATGTACAAAAACTGTTCTTGAAGGTAAATTATTTTAAAAAACCAAAATAAAACAACCAAAAAAAGGCCAAACAATGAACACCAATCCAAAACACCAAATGACACAAACACAAAAAACTCACCTACTACAACCCCCCCAAAATGTTCAACATACCCCTCAGAACTCCAGCTAACCACACCAGCCCTTTTATGGAGCCAAGTAGTTGAAACAGGAGCTGAAATTATCCTCTGACATGAGGGAGTGCTGGAGCTGAGCAGGAATTTTCCCACGCATGTCTGATGGAAAATGTATCTGAGGAGGAGCTGTAGACCTTTAAGGAGGATGAAAAAATGTAAGAAGTTGGAGAGACCTGATATTTCTTCAACTTGATGCTGTAAATTCTGGGTGCAAAGTGCACTTGACCACAAGCCATGAAAATTATTTCACGTTGATTTGGTTGCTGTGATATTCAAGGGAACTAGTTTTGTATCAGCATTTACAAATGATCTGAGTTGTCAGGAAGAACCTGGCCTGCAGCAGTCTCTCCTTTACAATAAGGCAATGTCCTAGACCCTAAAGTCCTGCTGATAGGAAATTATAATAGGCTTGGCCTAATATTGGTGTATAATAATTCAGGTTTGACCTGAATTGTCAGGTTGAATTGTTGAGTGGTCCATGTAAAACACAATTGTCAAGGAGTGATTCTGGGTACTTTATGCAGCCAAAGCTCAACCAGGCATTTCTACACTGTTGTTATCCTGTTCAATGTGTGGTACACTGAGAAATACTCTTGCTGGTTTAGCAAGAACTGAACTGCTATGACTGATGATGCTGTATAGATAAGATGTAGCTGAAGGAAACCACTTGAGAGGCCTAAGCAACTAAGTGCCTCAAAGCAATAAATGAAACATAATGAAATGTCAAAAATAATTAAAAAAACTAGCTGGTGCAAAAGGAACCGTGTTGAGTTAAAACCAGATGGTATTACTGCAAGATGGTAATGTAGCATATGCATCCCTCACCTGTTTATGGCAATAGAAGTTGACGTAAATTCCTGGCCGGAGTGATTTGTGTGGAAGAACTACTGAACTGTGAGAGATCTTGCATCTGGGTTGGTTTTCTTGGTATAGAAAAAGATGACACAAATATTAAAGCAGTTGGTCTGTAAGTTATTGTTATCAAGATTAATTGCATCGGGGACAAGAACCCTTAAATCATTACATTAGGCTCTCCAGGCTGCCTGATAGCATATACTCTGAGGCAGGCAGGAAAGCCCTCTGAAGAGGGCAGTTGAGGCAAGGAGCCAAAACCTCAGGTTAGCTATTGGTGGATCATGCCTTCTTGTGCTGTGGCCTTAGTTCCAGCCACTAAGCTCCTGCTTGAGTATTTCAGCCTCTGCTATAAGGATCCAGAACCAGTAAGTCACGGATGGGATGTGTTTTGGCTGGCTCTGTAGCAGTAGGTAGGAGCTGGAGTTGTATGTCTCTGAGGCTCTTGAGCATCTGGTGGGCCAACTGTGCTTCAAAAACACCAGGAAAGGAAAAAAGCAAACCCATAATAAAGCATTATGTTTCCTTTTTCTTTCCTTTCCCTTTCCTTTTTCTCTCCCCTCTCCTCTCTCCCCTTGGGGGGAAAAAAAAAAAGAAAAGAAAAAAAAGCTTTAACTTTGTATTGTTACAGAACAAAGAATCTGTCTTAGGTTACCATGTAAATAAGAAGCAAAGTATATTTAGTCTTGTATTACTTGTTGCTTAAAAAGCAGTTAAGTGCAGATTTTGACTTGCCTGTGCTTTGATTCCACTGGCTATAGTGAAAGTGTCAAAGAGCAATTGGTATTTCAAAGGGTGAGAACTTTTCTACTCCTCTTTTTCTGAACACTTCTCTTGCCAGTTGTTGAAGGAGCTTGGTTTTGTTTTTGTTTTTTTTTTTTGTTTGTTTGTTTGTTTTGGGTTTTTTTTGGTGGTTTTTTTTGTTTGTTTTGTTTTTTTGGTGGTTTTTTTGTTTTTTTAAGTTTCCAAGCCATGGCTTGTTTCAGTTTGGCTTTGTTTACCCTGTGGGTGTTCAGAATTAGGAGCTCGAAAGACAGAGGAAGATTTTGTTTGCTGCTAGGTGTGCTTTTGATGATTTGCTAATATACATTGTTAGGAAATTTGCTAATTCATATCCATTGAGTTGCTTAGAACTGTTGGTAAGTACTGGAAAAATCTAAGTATGAAACCAAGCACTTTGAAGCTGTTATATCTGTATAATGAGACAGTCTTCTCAAAGTACGTGGCTGAAAATCTGACTTTTTATACCATTCAGTTGTAAGAATTACCTAGTTGCCATTTACTTTCCATGTGCCATTTGATCCACAGCAGAACCTGAGTGGGCAGAATGTGTGGGACTCTGCCTGTTCCACCAGGTGTGTTGTGTCCTGTGTGTAATAAATCAAAGTAGCAGCATCATCCCACCAGACCTTGAGATGTCTTGCTAGTCATGCTCTGGTCATGAAACAAGCTTACTGATAGCTTCACTGGGTTACCTCCCTTGTTTCCAAAAAATCACTCTCCAGTTACTTACATTGATAGTAAATAGAGAAGACCACAGCCTGAGAAGCTGTTTAGTTTTCAGTGCAGGTTGTACAGGGTCTGAGGATACCTTTCCTACTATCTATCGCCTCACTAGCCTTAAATTGCCCGACACTGTTAGGGTTGGGCAGTGTAGAAAGATGTATCATAGCTAGCTTTTCCCAGCAGAAGCTTCTTTCTTTGCTTTGAAGCTTAGTTCTTGAGTCTGTGTGTCTTAAAGCTTTTGAATTACTAGAGTTTGGATTGAGTGTGTCTATAGCCAGTAAGTTCAAGAAAAAGTAGCTGGGAATGGTTTAACTGGCAGCATATCTGGGAGCCTCTAGAAGGTCGTGGTCTCTGGGAAAGCTAGGTTTGCCACGTGGAGTACTGTCACTGTCGCCTGAGGTGCGTCCTGCTTTGAATAGGATGACTTTTGGAGTGTTCATGTGGGGCTGGTTTTATTTTCCTAGCAAACTCTGCAGAGAAATTGCTTGTGATGCAGAGCTTCAGTAAAGCCAGTAGAAAAGATGACAATATTTATAGCTAACCTAATCACTTCTAGAGTGAAAATATGAAGTGTACCGGAGAGGCTTTCCAGTGAGGCAGGACTAATAATAACTCTTTGCAGTTCTGACCATTCAGTGGTGAATGTTTTGGGTGCTTGTTCTTACAAGTCCCATGACAGAAACAAGTCATTCTTGAAGGATAAACAAATCTGCCCAGATACTAGATTCTGATATGTCCAATGGCCTTGAACAGAGCCAAAGATGAGAAGAGAAATGGTATGGCAGGATTAAAAAGTGTTCTCCATTGTGCAGGGACTATCAGTTTGAGGTTTCAGTTTTGCTGTCCTTAACCACCTTTCCCTAGCAAAGCAGTCTGTGGATGTACTGCAGAGGGAAAATTGGTAACCTAGGGCTTTGAGCTTCCCAGTTTGGTTCCCACATCGATGAAAGTGGAACAACATTTAGCATAAAGGCATCTCCTGTGTGCGTGCCATAACTATATCAGCCTTGGCCAAACTTCCAAATTAGTACTTTTTTTTTGGGTAGGCTGAGTCAGAGGCAACAGCTGCTGCTGCTGAAAGGGTGAAAAATGAATTGGCTACAAAAGGCTAATTAGGGAACTGAGGCCTACCAGGGTCAGGGCTCTAAAGTGACTTGGCTAGTGGAGGGATCTTTCCATGCACACGTGATGGGCCTTTCTAAGCTCTGAAGTTCTTACTCTAGAGATTCCCATGTCCCCTCAGAGGTTAGGACTGCCTCTTCAGCAGGGTCATGACTGTGCAATGTTCTCTAAGTATCAGAATTAACCATAGCAGAACTGGTGTTAGCAGTAGGCTTGAGCTGGCCCCTTTTGTAAGGTGGAGGCAGTTGTAGGGTTGGGTGGTGGTGTCTGAGTTTCACCTCATAGTGGAAGGAAAGTAATGGACTCTTAATACCATTAGTGCTACTAGTCAAGTGACATCCAGAGCTTGAGTGACTGTGCTGGAGCCCGCAGCAGGGATGTATCTTGGGAAACACCCCTAGCAATATGGCAGACATAGCAAACTAGCATACTGTACTATGTTTTTAAGAAGTAGAAGTGTTTTGTAGTCATACAGAAATCCACAGGCAAGTGAAGCCTGCTGAGCCACTGCTAAAATGCAGGTCTCTTATTATCTGCTGGTAGAGATTTTTGCTCTGCTGTATTCTGAAGATGTCCCTCCTGTGTCCTCACCCAGTGTCAGTAGAGGGCCTATATTTATTTCAGTCAGGACTTGCAGACTAGTCAGGACAAATTGGTCATTTCTGTCCAGTCAAAGCTTGATGTCCAAAATTATAATGAGCATGTGATAGTTACGCTTTTTCCTATCATCTTTTGTTGAAGAGCCTAATGTTTTCCCTTAGACCAGAACCCATCAGTATATCAGGCTTTTATCCTGAGAAGCCAACCTTGGGGCTGCCTATATGCAAATTGAAAAGCTGCCTAGGAAGAGACAAGGAAACAGGGTAGATGTGCAGGGTATCTTGGAATAGAGACCAGTTTTTAGTTTTGTACATTTCTGGAAAGAGGTGCATGGGGACAAGATAAACTTCACACAGCTTTGATTTCTTAAGATTAGTGCCAGTAATCAAGGGCAGTGGTTGCTCTTTGAATTCAAATGTCATGCTAATTCCCTTTCTCTTAACCTGTCCCTATAAAGTATGTGCTTTAAGTTCCTGTGCAGCTGCCTCTTCCTTTTTTTTTTTTTTTGTAACATATCAGCTTATTTTGATAATTCTTTGTTACCTTTTAAAATAATCTTCTTGTTACAACATAAAACAAGATTTAGAATTGGATGAGCTGCCAGCTAGAGGAAGAGGGGCCCCAATGAGTGTTAGCTGACTCTGCCCAGTGCAGCAAACACTTTTGGACTCTGTATTTCTTAATAATCAGATTTTCAAACTAAAACCCATGTGCAGCTTTCTTAGGAGGACCTTCTTAATCAAACTTTTGAAGATGGGAGGATCCACAAAACTAGCTGGGTGGTACTTAAGGCAGCGGGTTTGGATTTCAAAAGCAGAATCAAGGACCCTGCTGATTACACAGTGTAGTTACAGCACTTGCTTAATTTCTTTCTTGGAACATGTGGGAGTAATTATAGGGTAGTTGGAAGAAGGCATGGGGAGGCCGGAAGCAGCCTTCGAAAACAAAGGCAAATGAAACATGTGCCACTCGGAAGGCTGTGCTGTGTGTGTGAGGGAGAGCAGGTTTCTGTATTAAACTGGCTGTTTTGAAGACACTGTACTGCTGGCCCCATCTGCAGCACAGATAAAAATTGTTTGTACTGATCCATTTATCCTTCCTGGACCTGAGCTGTGAAAGCTGCATAAGCTTTCACATACATCACCAACAGCAATTTGTATTTATGTGTGTGCGCGTGTGTGTGCACACAACAATAATATTGCTTTATCAGAAGATCTCCAGTTTTTCCTGTTTTGTTTTCCCCTCCTTATTAATGTTTCTGGAAATAATTTATCAAGTCTGGCTTTATTTAAAAGCATCAGGCTTTTGTCTTATGATTTGGTGTTATCCTGATGTCCAGAGTGCCTGGTGTGGATGAGAGCCCCACTGCAGCGAGCCCTACACAAACATTATGCAGATCCAAGGCTGAAAATCTTGGCAGAGTTAGTCTTGCAGCCTGTCAGGCTCAATCCTTTAGGAATGTGTCTGAAGAGAGCACATTACAGGAGGGCCTATTACAGGGAAAATACAGTTTTCATAGTGAGAGCACCCTTCTAGGGAGGCAGATCTGCTACTGGAGTGCTGTTGGGGTTTGGTTGCTGCTTTCCATCACAGAAATCTTCCTTTCACAGATGTGGCTCTTGTCAGACCTGGTTTTTGTGTCTTAGTTTTCCCTGCCTAGCATGCAGTGAAGTCTGTGCTTCTGTTTAGGAGGGGGCAAGGAACTTGAATGCCATAACATTTATTTTTCAGCTAGAATTTCAGTAAGAGAGGGAGTTGGAAGCAGAGCGTTTCTTAAGGGGCAAACAGAGAACTACTTCTGTTAGGACAGTCTGTAGCTCTCTAGAAGTAACAGCGGCAGCTTCACAAAGCCCAAACATTTTGACTCTTGTGGAATGTAAATAGAATTTGCATTTTAGAGAAAGCTTTGATGCTAATGGTTTTCATTTTGGGAGAGAGATAAGCCACTTGGAAAAAAAATAAGTATTTCTAATAGAAAGACAGACAAGACCCATAATTAATTTTGCACTAGCAGGCTTCCTCCATGGTTGTCTAATCACAGCTGAGTGTTAATAAGCATAGAGGGGTTTTTTTAAATACTGTTGTAACATGTTAATTAAGATAATTCAGCTCCATGTGTCTCTTGAGTTACCAGATGGTGACTGTGTTGGTGGAAGGCTGCAATTAGAGTCATTTCTTGCTTTTTCTTCCCCTGCCCTTAAAAAAAAAAAGTGAGAGAGAAAAGAAAAAGGCAGCCTTGGTGCGTATGGGATGGCTGTGAGGGGTTCCTGTTACTGTGCACAGTGTAAATGCTTGTGTCTAATTATATAAATGCACAGCTATGTGATTATATATACAAATCCCTTTGCTTTGGTTTCTTCTCATTTACCAACATTATGACATAAAGAAAAATAAGCCTCCTCTTCAGGGTGTGCCCTTGCTAGGGAAACTCTGATTTCCTCATAAAAGCTCCAACCCTGCTCAGTTTGCTCTTCTGTCACTAACTTGAGAGTAAGCAGCATCTGGAGCCAGTAAAGACAGAGAGCTTATTTTTCAGTGGATTTTGGCCTCTGCTTAATATACAGAGCCCAAAAGAGGGTTATGTTTTGCAGTGTGTTTTTAGGAAAGCTTAAAATATTTTAGGACCAGGGTCGGCAAGAGATGTGTGTTCTCACAATGAAGGCCTTTTATTGACTTCTGCCTCCTGTAAGTAAAATATAAAGAGGTTCTTTAGCTTCAGCTGTTGTGACTGGACCCCAGCAGCAGCTGCTGTCTTGAGTTTGTCCCTCTGGGAAATGACCCATCTGCTCATGTAGTAGAGAAAGCCAGAGTGCTGAAAAGGAGAAGGTTCAAAATCTGTTCTCCTAGTTCCAGTCCCCATCTCCACCCTAGAAATTACAGACCAGTGGAAAACCTGGACATCTGGTAATCTGTCTTTTATAGTGTGAATGCTGTCTCTGGCTAGAAACATGCCAAGTTCTCAACTGTTTCCAGCTGGCAGAGGATAACTTCAGTCTGGGTCCCTTTTCAGATATTTTATCTGCAGCTACTGTATTTGTATGGTTAATCCACCCAGGTTAGCACACACATGTAGGCAGTAAGCACAACCCCCCCACTAACACCTCACTGTATGTACCCAAAAGGGGAACAGACTGTTTCATCTCCAGTGGAAAGGACACACCTGTTCTCTAGGGAGAAGGCTTTCCGATGGCTGCAGGAGACATTTGTATTGGAATTGTGTGGGCTGAAAAAACATCTCCCCGAGTTGCTGGATGTTGTAGGGGAAGGATGGGGAGGGTGGAATCTCAGATATAATTCCCAGACCCATATCATTGCTGTGCTTCTCAGAGCCAGCCTGCCAAGAGAAACCCCAGTCTAAAGCACATGGCTTTTCATGTTCAGCACAGACCTGCTGTTATAAGCAGTGACATTTATCTGTGGAATACTTGATGAGCCATTTCCTAGCCTGATACTGGTATTAATCCAAACACTTGGACTGGGGAGGACAATGCAGGGGCAGAGGTTGTGTAGTGGGAAGGTGCTGTGTTGAAAGCTTTTGAGTGCATCCAGGCAAACATCACTGTTTGGAAAGCTGAAGGTATTTAGTACTCAGAAATGGAGCTGGCACTCTGATTAGCTGGAGCACGTGGGTGGAGGTGACTATTTTATCTACCACTTGTGCATATCTACCATTAAAGTGCATCCCCTTGTCATTGCTTTCTCAACAGGAAGGAAAGTGTGGGTGGGCAAGAGGTGATCAAAGCCCATCTAGGTGCTTTTTCTCTGCAGACCACCTGCCTGGGAAGTAGTTCTGTTTTGGTAAAAGATGGCATTCAGTTGATGTATCTAGTCTAAAAACTTGCTTCTTGATAAAACTAAACTGCTGCTGAGGGTGGAGCTTCCAAAAGTGGGTCCTTGCTGTTTATCGGCTGCTTTGTGTGCACAAAGGAAGAGAGGAAAGACAAAGATGTTGCCTTTCTGGATTTCACACTGAAAGCAAAGCTGGCTAGCCTTCTCCCCCATCATCTCCCTCTCTGCTGAATACTCTTTGAGTCAAAGCCTCAAGCAGAATGAGATGTTATGTGTTGCTGAAGGTCCTGGCAAAGAAGAGGAGAAAATCCTAACCCACATGTGAGCTTCTGGAAGTTGTTCTTATTCTGCAGTCACATTGTCACTGTGGCCATGCTGGTCTTTCCTTCCTCCTCAGAAGTGATGCAGCAGGAGGCTGGGGTTAGAGGGGCCTGATAAATAGCTGCATGCTCTTTGAATAAAACAGGTCTAGATATATTTTATTTCCCCCTCTCCTCACAGCAAGCTGCCTTTAGTCCAGACTCTTCAGAGCACAGGGGGTTAAGTTCTTGGGAGAAAAGCAGTTGGCTTAGATGGTGAATTTTCTGTCTTCTAGTTGGGAAGGGCTTACAAAATAAGTGCTGCTGAAAATGGTTTGTGCCAGTTGTATATGTGCCATTAGTTTTGGTGACACTTTTCTATTTTTTTCTCTTAGTAGGTATCTAGGATTGAGGGATCTGTCCTACCCTAGCAAATGTGTGAGGGTTTGAGACAACTACTTATCTAGGATGAAAAAAACCTACACTTAAAAAACAAAACAAATTTTAGTTGGATGAACTCAGTGCATTCTGCTATGTGTAAGTTGTATCTGTCTGCAGCAGTGGGAGGCTGATGTGTTGCCTTTGTTGCTCAAGAAGCTGCTAAGCGAGCTTGGCAACTTCTGTGGTGATGTGGCTAAGGACAGTAGTGACACTATCTGGTCGGGTCACATTCATGGTTCTCTGAGCACTGGTGACAGAGGTTTAATCCAATAAATAGATCCAAGAACTGGGCTAAGGGTGGGGTAAATTGTTTCCTTATTAGCTTACTAAACAACCAGGGGATTAGAGGTTGAGTAGTGCCCTGCTGGCAGGAACTCTCTGAAGAGAGAAAACAAGGTCTCATCTCCTATTAGCAAATACAGTCAGAGCTCTCACTAGCAAATTAATTCTGTTGGTTCTGAAGGCAAAACTAATGTTTAGTGTCACCCCTGAGTGGGATCCACAGGCTGCATTCTGCTGGAATTGCCAGACCCTCTAGAAGCCAAAGTGAGCATTATTGGTGGTCTCTGACTTGCACTTGTAGCCTCTGCCTGGCTGTGTCAGACTGTCACATTTTTATTGTGAAAAAGCATTGTGGGGAAAAAAAAGCTGAAACCCTGTGTATGAATTCCCAAACATAGAGTGACTGGTTAAAACAGTGCTGTGTCTGTAAGCCCATTCAGGGCACTAACTGGAGAGAAATGGTGAAACTGGCTCTGTTGTTTTCAGCATGGTGTTAGTTAAATCTGAACCTTGGATCTGACATGCTGAAAATGCAGTGTCTCTGCAAAACGCTGCAGATGCAACTGGTGTTTTAGACCACCCATTTAGCTGTGGAAAGACCCATGCTGAAGAGTGGACAGGGAGGATTACTGTCAAGGGTACCTTAGAGAGTTTGGGGAATTTTAAGATCCTTGCCAAAAGTTATTAATAGCTTTTGCAGTTTCCTTTGTTGTACTGAAGTGATGCACACACACACACGATCCAGATTGGAAATCAGAGAACTCCATAGCAGGGACAAGTAATGGGATATCTTGTGTTTATTTTGGGTGCTTTTCTAGATGTGCTGTTTCAATGGCTAGTGGCAAGTCCTGGCTGAGAGAATCAGAGTGCTATTGTTTTGGAGAACTGGAGACTTGGGCAGAGAACTGCTGCTTGCCACCATGGAATGCACTGGAGCACATCTTCCAAGGGAGTAGATAGGCAAAGGCAGTGACAGTGACCAGGAGAGAACCTTCCTTTGTGATAGGAGATAGGAAAAGAGACAAAAATATGTACTTCAAGGCAATCTTTTTAAAGCTACCCCATAAAAATCATACTGTACAGGAGTTAAAGTAGCACAGGAAAGTTAGGATGAGGCTCCAGAGGGAATAGCATGAAGGAAATGGTATGGTCTGTAGTACTGGGACAGTTTAGCAGGGTGCTTGTGTTCTGATGACAAAGGTGTTTGCTCACCAGGCAGGACACACTGGCAGGAGACAATTGGGACAGGTTTCACCAGGCTAGCCAGGGGAATGGTCATTATCTTAGACTGGGAGGGTGTGTTTTGTTTGTAGGATATTTTTCCTCTATGAGTCTTAATAATATTGATTAAATTGAGTAAATCTTGTATATAAGGGAAGAATCAAAGAATCATATGATTGGAAGAGACCTTTACGATCATCAGGTCCAACCGTTATCCCTACACTGCCAGGGTCCCTAAACCATGTCCCCCAGCACCACATCCACATGATTTTTAAACACTTCCAGGGATGGG
>JANHGL010011514.1:10621-31649 GCA_024611195.1 Ceyx melanurus | reverse complement strand
CTAATGCATCCCAGGATGCCATTGGCCTTCTTGGCCAATGCAAGGGTGCATTGTTGGCTCATGGTCACCCCCCTGTCTACCAGGACCCCCAGGTCTCTTTCTCCAGAGCTGCTCTCCAACAGATCAGCCTCCAGCCTGTACTGATACATGGGGTTGTTCCTCCCCAGATGAAGGACTCTACACTTGCTCTTTTTAAATTTTGACCGCTCCCATCCCAGAAATAGGAGAGTCCCTCACTGAAGCATTTCCCATGCTGTCTCGTTTTGTTCTTGATGGGTTTGACAGTACATCTCTCTCGGTGGTGTACCTGTCTGTCCACTTCTGCACGTGTGAGAGTAGGTAGAGCTCATCTTCCTTGCTAGTGTGTTAAGTAACTATTGGCCTCCTGTGGCAAAGAGCTCAAGGGTGCTGCTTTTCACTGCCTTGGCAGAAAGGGACATTGCTGACAAATTATTTCTGCTTCTCTCCAAATGGAAGTGGACAGCTTTTGTTTTATGGGTCTCTGTCAGATGAACAAAAATTCCTCCATCAAATCAGGAAAATAAAAAGGGTTGGAGGAAAGTGTTCATCACACAGCTCTTAGTTTGCCTAGGGCTCTCCTGGTTTTAAAAGCATGCATACTTGATAAAGGGAGAATTCCCTCCACTATTGAAATTTGGATTGTTCGAGTCATTACTGCTCAGTCATCTTGAGTCAGCAAGATGTGTACATATTAAGTCTCGTAATCTGTAAAGCAAAATGTGTTACCTTAATTGGAAGGAAACAGACACCTTCTTCAAGCTCTTTATCAGTGCACACCTGAATGTCCTGTCCCAAAGACACTGTTCTTCTCAGTCTTCCTGTCACAGCAACTGAATGGCCCCTTCCTGTGACATATAAGGAAGGGAACTGGGAGTTTACCTAGCAGAAAATAGGTGATGAAGACGCCTTTCAAATTCAGCATAAGCTTCCTTTCCACAGTGGTTCCCCCTTCCCTTGCTGCTTCCAGGCTGGAGAACAAAGTTATGCTATTGCAGGTAGTGTTCCCTGGGTGGCATTCCTGCATGGTAGGACTTGGTATGCAATGGAGCTGAAGGTATTGTGTTGTGGTGAGCAGAAATCCCTCGGATTTCTTTAGCATCCTGAAGTATTGGTGGCCTTATTAAAACATATATGGCGTCAGAAGTCTGACCTGGTGAAAAAGCCATTGCTTTCACAGCATGGCCTTTGAAGCAACTGGTCAGGGCCAGAGATGGCTGAGGTTTAACTAGTTTCTTTCACAGGAAAGGGGAACAGTTGAGAGACTGTAGAGAGAAAGGCAGTAGGTCTTAAAATGATTGGTATATGTGGAGAATTTTGGGTAAGATCCCAGCTTCTCCATGTAGAGTAGATTTGACTACCCCCTTCCCTGTCAGCATACTCAAAGTACACCAGTATTGAAATTGGAAGTCCTTGCTCAACACTGTTTGCATAGGGCAAAATGTACCAGACATTTTTTTTTTTCCCTGGGGACAAGTCAAGCTATGTCTGAAGAAAATCAGGAAACAAAACCAACTAAACCAGTAGTTGTGGCTCCCAAGCGAAGATGTAGAAAATACAAACTGATTTTGCAACTTACATGCCTGTTTTGGGCATAGATTTCAGTCTGTAGGCTTAAAACTGTGGTCCTCCTGCTTTTTTTTTCTGTTTACACACCCTTCTTACCCTCATCCCTACTGCATGTGTGTCCTGCATCGCCCTGCAGCTGGAGACCTGTGCTCCTGAAGAGTGTGTTGAATGTATAAAAAAAGGAATTGAGGAATTGCTACCATGGGAATGTCCTGATGCGAAACACATGATGGTATTTGTCAATGGGGAGGTGAGGGGTTTTTTTTTGTGGTTGTGTTTTTTGTTTGGTTGGTTTTTTTAGATGTCTACGAAAAAACAAAGCAGGGATGAAGGCAACACATATACAGACAGTTATTTGCTTTGGGGAGGTGAAAGGACTAGTGTAGCATTCTAGGCATGATATGCAGTGCTCAGCAATATCACCTCCTGGCCATTATCTCTCTCCTCCTGATTTATTCCTGACTTTAAAGGGACCTTTAAAAGCCAAATTGGTTCCTGTATGGTCACACTGCAGAGCTGAGGAAGGGTGGGAAGGAGTATTCCAAAAGGGCACATGTATCTTAAGACTGAAAACTTGGCATCCTGAAGCAACATCTGCCTTCCCTCTCTGTTCCCTAGCATATGTTTGTGTGAGAGAAAAATTGTATGCTTGCTGCATCTTAACTCTTATCCAGCCAGGTGACTTCCACCCCTTCCTTTGGGAGGCTGTTCCATTAGCCAAGAAAATCCATTATTTGGAACTTTTCCTATTGCTTGGCCTAAAATATCCTGCTTATTGCGCTAGACAATTATGGGCCTTGCTGGTGACATTAAGATTTTTTTTTTCTCTCTTGCTCAGTCAGACCTATATAAAACATGACCCTTAGCACAATCTAACAGTTCCTGTGGCCTGCTTTCACTGCTCTTCTGTTTGCTATGTGTTTTTTCCAAAGGATCCTTGTATGGCGTGTTTTGGTTTAGGTTCCCTTTGCAGCTGATGGAAAGGTGTCAGTCTGAGCTCTGAACTGTCATGTCTAAGAAAGACCTGATGTGCCTTAACTGTATGGGAAATAGGCTTCTCACATGTGCACCCAAGTGTTGATGTTTTTACCTCCTTATGGCAGTGGTTTAAGGGCTTGGGTCATTTTACCTTGTGTTCATCTTGGCTTTGTAGAAAAGGACTCTCCTCCGACAATTGGAGTACCCACGCTGTCCATAGTGGCCTCCACTGCAAGTTCTGTTGCCCTCATCCTACTCTTGGTTGTGCTGTTTGTTTTGCTTCAGCCAAAGCTGAAGTCATTCCATCACAGCAGGTAAGTGTAGCTGGGGTTTGGAGGGGCTCAAAGGCATCCTCTTTCTTTGCAGCAGAAACCCATTAAGGCGCTTGGTTTAGTCATTCATTTTGGAGCATCTTACCTCCTTGCTTCTCTGCTCATGTTTTAATCACCTCAGTGGAACCTCTGTCCTGTGGTCCAGCAGCAAGCATTCTGAACTGGTGGTCTGCAGTACCCAGATGCAGGTCTCATTCTGCCATCTGATGAGTGTTCTTTTTCCTTGGCTTAGAATGTGAAAAGTTATGATCCCTACTAATTTGGCTATAGACCAATCCCCTGCCTCTTCTAGACTTGGATAGCTACCAAACTCTGTGTGTGTGTGTATACACACACATATCTCCCCATGTCTTGTGAGATGCTATGGGCAAGAATTCAGGCAGTACTGCTGATTAAATCCACATGCAAATCTGCCATCCTTCCCTGCTGTAGGAGGAGAACCCTCCTGGCCTGCAATAATGGATAAGAGGAGGGACCAGCTGTGGGTGCTTGCTTCCAAGCCAACTACTAACACTCTTTATGTAAGAGGAAAGGCATGTCTGTCCAGCAGTAGGGAGGTTGAAGAGGTGGAGCCCTAGAGTCTGCCCTTTGCTGAAGAAGCCCAAATCACTGGAAAAGAAAAATTCAGTCTCAGGACTGACTCCTGAGCTGGGGTGATTCATCATTTAATAGCTGTCTGATCTACCAGAGGTTATCTGTCCAGCAGCAAACGTGGCAGAACAGGCAGTGCTGGGTGTTGCAGAATATAGCAGCGTAGCAAGCTCAAATCAGCGGTGGTCAGATCTTTTTTATCTGCTGGTTGTGACAGCAGAGAGCTCGGTCATGATCTTTGTCAGATTTAGCTATGGAGTTGGGTGAGGTGGGAAGCACTGTAACCTTTTCAGCTCTTGAAATCCATCAAGCACTGTGAGTTACAGCCCGTGCTCATGCTCATGGCAATTCACAGTAGGGCTGCAAGGCTATGCTTGTTCGACCTTCTTAAACCACCATTCATGTTTCTGTCTGTTCTTTCCTGTACAAGTCAACAGTATGCATTGGAGTTCTGCTGTGGGAGGTTAGTGGAGATCTTGGTAACATACATATAAAAACATAATGCTCATTTTGATTAATTTTTTTTCCCCTCCTCCCTCTTTGTTTCTTTGAGACGAGACCAAGGCGTGTCTGGAGATCAGGTCTCTATCATAGTGGATGGTGTCCAGGTGGCCTTGCCATCCTATGAAGAAGCAGTGTATGGCAGCACAGGGAACTGCATTCCACCCTCGGACTCAAGAGTGCAGATCGTGCTCTCAGAGGGAGCTGGGCAGAACGGAGCCAGAGAGATGCAGCAGCAGGACCAAGGGACTCGCAATAGCTTTGAAAGAGAAGATGAAGTCCCTGGACATTCTGGACTATGTGAAGCCAGTGGCTCTCAGCGCTCTGAAACTGTTCTTGTACATCAGGCTGCCACCTCTTCCTGGGTAGCTGGCATGGCTAGCAGTAGACCTGTACACAAAGAGGTCCAAGATTCAGAAAGCAGTGACATACAGAGCCTTTTATCACTCACTTCCTCTGAGGAATACACAGATGGTACGTGACTTGGGCAAGGAGACACAAATGAGACCCTTATAAGAGTAGATTCTGCAGCTGACTATCTAGAATGCACATAGCAAGGAAGGCTCCTATGTATATCAGGCACCAGCAGAGCTTTTGAAGAGATGTCCCAGTCTCCATGGTGTATTTCCCAACTGGTGACATCCTTTTGCAACATGAGATGTGCAAGCAGTATTTAATACCTTCTTCTGAAGTACTAGGCACGCACGGACTGTGAGCCTGGGGCAGTCTGAAACAACCTCTGCTGCTCACTCTTGTTGTCTTTGCAAAAGGATTTGCAAAGAGGTGCCAGCCTCCAGCTTCATTGTACTAATGCAGTGCAATAGCAGCTGAGTTTGTGGAAAGCAAATTGGTGGCAGTGGGAGGATATGCTTGTGATATAAGCCCTTCATGATGTTTGGGCTTCTTCATTTTTAGGCTGTTGGTAGGCACATTACTGCCACAGTGTGTATAGTGACACTGCCTTGGCACCTGAGAAGACCTAAAAGGGATGTGCTTGAACTTACCATACAGGGCAGAGAAGCAGGTCAGTAAACAGCCAGTGCAGCTTGTGTTCATCACTTCTGTCCTGCCTGCAAGGCAGCAGCTTTATGGTGCCAGAGCTGATTTGAAGCTGCAGTTAAGGTTGTTTCTGCAGAGGCTGCTGTGTCTCAGGCAAGACAACTGGCTTCTAACTGGCTTCTAGATAGCTCAGGGTAGAACTTCTTTCCATGGTATCCAAGCCCTACAGCTGTAGTAATGCCACCCAGAACCCTTGCAGGAAAAACAGTGAAAGGGGATTTCTGCTAAAGGGTGGACATGGCAGCAAGTCATGAGATGACCATTAAACCTCAAGTGCACAAACACTAGAAATCCAGAAGTGAAACTTAACAAAAAGTGTCCACAGTGTGGAAGTTAGAGGATCTTTACTCTGTGTCATTTTTTTGTGTGAGCCTGTCTTGCTTTCAACAGTTGTTGTTCTGGTATGTGTTGAACTGAAGAAGTATAACACTTTTCTTTTTTTCTCTCCTCACCTTTCAGATATTCCCTTACTGAAGGAAGCATGAGGCCTGCTGTGTTTGCCTAGCCTTCTCCTCTTTGATTTCTTCCTCCCCCTCTCCCCCTGCCTTTGGGACAGAAGCACTCTGTGCAGCCTTCCCTGTCCTCGCGAGCTGTGTCCTGGATACCTCCAGCCCTCCACTGAAGATCCAAAGGATGACGCCAGGTTGCCTCCTGGGTGCGCCAGTGGAGTTGGTGCAGCGCTGGCTTCCCTGTTCCATCAGCATCAGGGGCTCAAGGAACAGAGTGGATTTGAGCTCTCCTCTACTCTTCCCCACCAGATGTTTTGGCAGCAGTCTCTGAAGAGCTGCTCTTTTCTTGTGCCTTTCTCCTCCTCACACCGGCTTGCTGCAGCTTATCAGCCTCTTTAGCCCTTCTGCTGCCCCGGGAGCAGGGGCTAAAACCGCTTGCTCACTGGGTGGAGACACAGTTTATATATACGTATATATGTTATATAGGCTTTCAGCATCCTCTTTGTGATAGGGCAGGACAAAACACTTCACCGGGACTGAAGCTGGGCTTGGGAGGGATCCCAGTTGAAGGGCAGCCTGTGATGTATAGAAGCACCTCAGATGAGATGGACTGTATGACAACTTAGCTGTGCAATAACAGTTCATTGAGAATTGCTAGAGCGCTGAAGGCTGAGAAGTGCAATGTGTAGTAATGCCCCCTGCCCCCTTCTCTAAAACCATCTCTGCAGGAGTACATTCCTGAAAATCACTTTTGTCTTTTCCTTCCTTCTCCACCTATGCAGCCCACTTGATTATGCTGTATGTCTAGAAGCTGGGACTGTACTGCTAATGAAACAACCCTTTCAGCTCTGGTCTGTGCAGTTCCTGGTGTTAGGCTGTAGGAAGAGCCCTGGAGAATGGCCAGTGGTTAGCAGGGTCTAGAAAGCATGGAGGCTGTGACTTCAAGTTAACCAACTCTGTGTTAACTATGAGTTAGCCCCATTTGGGACTGGAACTAAATTTGTAGCCCTGCTTTTCTGAATAAGCTGTGTCCCTTAAAGCTTTTTCAGTGAATGTGGTTCTCCAGTAAAGCTCAGGTTCCTTTGGTCAGATCTTCAGGCAGAGGTAACACTTTTGAGATGTAATCTGGAAGTGGTTCAGGTGTTTCAGAATGTCAAGAGTACTGTAGGTAACAAATGCCAGTGCCAATGATGCAATCCCAAATTACTTTTCCAGCCCTACTGGGTACCTTGGTACTTGAATCCTGAGTAGCTACCATCTCAGAAGTGGTGTATCTTCCCAGCTTCATACACCTAGTGTCTCTTGTTTTCCTCTAATGGGCTTCAGTGGGCCCACTGAGAAGAGCTTGAGAAGGGCTGCTTCTTTGTGGCTGAGGGTAAGCAGCATTTATAATGTCTCTCCCAAAAATCAGAATAGTTGCCTGTTGCTCTGAGGGAAGGTTGGCTGTATTAACAGCAGTGCCAGAGGACACTATAGTTTACTCCTGAACCTAAGTTTCAAAGATTGTTTCAAGAGTTCTGGTAATAAGGAAAAGAAAAAAAAAAAGTATACCTCTGCCCACCCCCCAGTTATCTACAGCAGGTCAGAATATCCTGATTGCTGTTAACAGACTTGTTTTGCAAGAAGCCATGATCATTTAGGGTAGGTGATCCAGTCACAAAAACATGGTGGCTGTAAGGTGCTGGAGAGGTCTGGATATTGTTCCATGGGATTGGTTTAGCAAGAAGAGCTGGCTTCTTAGATGCATGTACCTTGTCACAGCTGTCTTGAAGTAACCAGGGAAGTATTTGCCCTGTGAGAAACTACTAAAATTTTGAGTCGAAGGAGCAAAGTTTCATGGCCTTACACATCATGTGGTAATGTACAAATAAATTGGGATGCTGTCTTTGTTGCTTTGATTTTAGTTTATGATCCTCACCACCTTCATCCTTGTTGCTCCAGGAACCATCACAGCACTTGGTAACAAGCAACACAACATCCTGATTTGTAAAATCACTGTGGCTTATCTCCAGTTGCTGGAAATAGGGATGGGCCATAGTATCAAGCCATGTACCCACTGCTTTTCCTGATCAGCTTTTAAACCCCAGGACACCTGGACAGTGTGTGCCTCTGTGTGGAAGAACCCTATTTTCCCTATCCTTGTTTAAGAGTGGTGTTATTAATTTCAAAATAGAGTGGTTTAATCTTTCTTCCCTGTTGCTCATATTACCTTGCATTAACACAAGGATTTGATAACTCCCATTGGGGTATTTTTTGTTCAGTTTGGATGGTGAAAATCTTGTGTCATTTTACAGTGAGAAGTCATGGCTCAGCTTCAGGCACTGTAGAGGGAAAATGTTTACAGATCTGCTGTTGGAATTTTAGAAAATAAACATGGAAATGTTGGTATTTAGTATTTAACTCTTACCTTGGAAACGGTCTAAGCTTGAGCAGGTTTTCTCATTTATTAGTTTCTTAGGGCAGAGGGAGGGGGCAGAGGGAGGCATCATGTCAGTGTACTGGTACAGGAGTGTGGAGGGAAGACTGTGACTTCCTTCCTGCTACCTAGCCAGCCTAGAGCAGAAGGAGTTGATATTTGTGCATTTTAGGTCCTGTCTACTTAAACCGATCCTTGGCAATCAAGGTGTAGAGGTCAGGTACATGCTGTTTTCCTGCAAGGCATGGCTCTTTAACCCAGCGTTAGCACAGGGTTGGTGGGGAGTCCCACAGTGAAGCTGGAAGCTGACCCCTTGCCCTGGACAAGCACCTGCTGCACTGGTAGAAAGCACATATTTTGTGGTCCTGCCGCCTCTTTCTGCTGTTGATTGGCAGCAAAGAGCTGCCAGTCTGGGAGAGCAAATCCCATGTGGGTGGGTAAGAGAGGAGGAAGCAAGCTGCACAGAAGTGTGCCTTGATTTTCTTTCATTTATAGAATTGTGGGAAATGGCTTTACTAAAGAGGGGGAAATGCAGAGGCGGAGGGAAAGATGCAAGCATAGATCTTGTGATCAGACATAAACAGGCATCTTCTGTTGGCTTGCTGAGGGTAAACCAGCAGCTTCTAGGCCAGTCCCTGCTGTGCTGGCTGATAACACTAAGCTGATGCTCCCAGTGTTTGTCAAAAGAACCTGTTCCCTGCAGCAACACTTGTGGGAACAGGCGCTAAGGACCTCTGCAAGCCAGAACGTGGGTAACGGGGCATAAAATTCTTCTTGCCCATGTCCTCTTTAGAGTTTGTTTTCTTAGGAAATGCAGTGGAATGGCTGGAAAAACCTGAAAGATCTCTACTTGACAATTTGTTTCAAAGGGTAGGAGCAAGGCCTCACTTGACTGATTATCAAATGATTGTTATTCATGTTTGTTTTAATTCTGCAGAGGCAGAAGGATTGGAAAGTCTTTTAGGCAGAGAGCTAAGAAAAACTAAATGGCATAGTTCTGTCTTTAGTCGTGGGAGCGAGGGCTGAGGCTTAAATCTTCCTCAGTCATGAGCTCTGCTTTATCTCAGGAGAGCCCTTTACCTCTGAGCAAAGAGTATGTCCTCTTTTGCTGTGGCCATATGTAGATGCTGCCAGGATCTCAGCCTGGCCAATGGGGAGCATGGGGGCTCAGCCTCACAAGGTGGTAAGACTTTTTTTTTTTGGTTTGTTGTGGGTTTTTTGTTTGGTGGGGTTTTTTTGTTTTGGTTTTTTGTTTTGTTTTTTTTTCCTGATGGGGCCACAGACTCTTTACCTTTTTTACCCCACCTGTGTCTGGCAAAAATATTCAAAAGGGAGGCATTTTAAATTTTTTTTCTGATTTAACACTCCTGGCATAATTATTTCATGCTCTGTCATACATGCTGGATCCTGTGATATTCAAGAACATGATAATTATTTAAGTATTGGAAAAATAAAATAGCACTTATTTTAAACGTTTCTTCTGTACTGGGGGTCTGATAGGTTGTTAGAAATAAAAAGGGCATTTCAGAAATCCAGAATGTTATGTGCAATAGAAAATCCTCTTTGCTCCCTTTCAGTTGCATAGCTTAAAGTAAAATAAAATGCAACCTACTGCAGTATTTACAGCCCAAGCATTTCAGAACTGGACCACCCTGAGAGAACCAGAAAGTGAAGCTCACAGTAACCCACAGGGAAGCAGGGTAGTCTCTTGTCAACCTGCATCGTGAAGCTCATGTCAAAGGTTGAGCCAGTTTGCATTGTGTCAGGGCCTCCTGCCACCTTGAAGAGGTCAGCAGTGTTGATGAGGGAGAGGTTTTTGTGCATTGTGGTTCTAAATAGCTTGCATCTCCCCATCTTCAGCAGCAGAAGAGATAGAAAGTCAGGAGGAGGGATGTGCTGCAGCATGTGAGCCTGCCGAGTTGCTGCCAAGTTAAAACTTCTTGAGTTTGGAAGGTAGAAAAGCTTAATGCATTTTTACCCTTTTTCTTAACCACCAGGGAACTGGCTGTGTAGCAGAATGCTTACTCGGCAAGAATGTTGCTTGTTCAGCCACCCTGTGGATGTGTGCCCCAGGCTTGCTCCTTAGCCTTTCACCTCTGGTCTACTAAATTGCTTGATGCACCTGGAACCTTTATTTGACCTTTCAGCACATGGAGAAGTCAGGGGTGATAGGCAGAAATATGTACTGTGTCTTTTGGGAGGAAGTATCCTCACATGCAACCAGAGGTGAATGGTATGTGTCCATACTGAGGAGCAGGGGCTAGGAGAACTGCAGGCTCAGCCATTGGAAATAATATGGAATGATCAAGGCATTTGCAGCACAGGAAAGGGAATAGAAGGAGTGGGGTAAGGAAGAGCTGTTGACTGTAAACAGAGGTTTTCTGCAGGCTGCTGAGCTAATGCTTTCATGATGGGGCTGTAAGGAAGTTTGTGCTTTGTTTAGAGCATTTAGCAGACACCAGCAGGCTTGCTATATACAAAAAGTATTAATGTACAGCTGGTTGGACACACTGAGATTTCCTTGCTGACCATTTAGAATATACTTGAAAAAGCTGGTTTTACTGCTCTGATAGCAGTTGATTAAAAAAAAAAAAAATCTGCCTTATTACTCTGTCCAGGTAACTACTTAAATCAATTTCACTTTCTGGTTTCTACATATAAATGCAATAAATCCCATCCATTTTGCACATCCCGCCTTACCACATCCTTACCCTTTTGTCCTTACCAGGGATTTGCAAATTTAATTTGCTCTTTGTGAAAAACATGATTTGTGGAGAATTTATTTTCAAAACATTTATTCTCTAATAGGCTTTGAAATTGCAAAGAGGCTTCCTAGAGCAGGCTTAATTTTAAGACATATTTTTATACAGGTAATAAACTTTTTTCCCAGTCCTTCATCCCCTCCTCCTGCCCTTCCACACCAGGACAGAGCACACCACTTCCCTCACTTCTCTTCAGGGCTCTGTGCTCAGCACTGCTTCTGAACTCAACCCTCTGCAGGTGTTGTACAGATACAGGTACCCATCAGAACAGGTTCTACTGATGCTTAGCATGTACTTTCTGTAAGACATGCTTTTGCCTCTGCCCTTGAGGGAGCCAGGACAGAGGCAACTCAGTTGTGCTGAAAAGTTCCAGTTCTCCTATGTGCTTCCTTCCAAAAGAAAACAAAGCGAAGCTGTCTGTGAAGCAGATGTCCTCTGATGTGGTGGGTAGACTGCTGGTAGTAGCCGATGCAAATGCAAGGGGAGCTTGATTGCCTTTGTGCATTAATCTTTTCTTCTTTCCCATATGTGTTTTTCTTTTTATCTGAATTGCACCACTATGGAATTATTTGCAGAATGGTACTTCATATATATGTGGGATTTAAAAACAAAACCATAATTGATGCTGTGCAGGATGTCATTCAATTGTTTTTATTTTGCTTTATTTTATATATATCTTCTGGTATCCTGTACATTGCAGTGGGTGTGAAGATAGTATTTTAATATTTGTACAAAGTTTAATTTAATTGTTCTATGTATATAACTGCATTTCTAAATTAAAAAAAAATCTTTTGAAGTGAAGCTATAATCTCATGGTTGTTTTTCTTTTCAACTGCTTGGACCTTGCAGATGGGAAATCTAAAGGATCGTTAGTGAACATGTTGCAGTAGTGCAGTGCCTTCCACGTGGAGATCTGGATGAAGCTAAGGCAGTGGATGCTCAAATGACTGGGACAAGGTAGTACAGAGTTGGTGCAGCCTTAGGAGGATCATCTGTTTCCAAAAACACCCCCTGCTCTTAGGAGGAACAACTACTCTTGGTGTGCCTGCAACTGTCAGAAATGGGGCCAGGTTGGTTCAAGGGCCATTCTGGGAGGGCTGTAATCTTGAGTGCCACCTGGGCATGTTGTCTTGGATGTTCATGGCAGTTGTTTTTAGCAGATGCTCCTCAGCCTGCCCAAGAAGTCTCCAGATTTGTCACATGAGGCAGGACAAGGTATTTGTCTTTGCTTTCTATAGAGACATGTGCATGCATAACAATTTACTAACGTGATGTGGAAAGACCTGCACAGGTGCCTGTTTGTTTCTCTGCTCCCCCAAATAATGGTCAGTCTGCCCCATTTATGTTATGTGGGAGCAAGCAACTATGGTTAGTCAGTGATGGAGAGGAATGAAGTGAGCTGGGAGGAGGACAGGGCAGTTGCTGGTCTCTCCCATGGCAGCGGTAGGAAACGTGTGCCTCCTGGGTCTGTGCGGGCGAAAAAGCCAAGGCAGTAAAGCAGGAGGGGCTGGATGTGCCAGGAGACAAGGGCTGGACTAAAGCCACAGGGTGTGCCTCAAAGATGGAGAAGGGTTGGGTGTGGATTTAGTGTAAGGAGAGAAGATCATTTTGGGGAGTGTTTGAAGCAACTGGTGCATGAGTCTCTTACAGTCCTTTGCTTGCTGGATGTGGAATGTACAGCGCCAATTAGCTGCTGTGGTGTCCCCAGTCCATTGGTGGGGCCCTTGGGAACAGTAAGTCAGGGAAGACTGGCTAAGCTGTTAATGATGGAAAAGAGGAGAGGGAGAAAGGTTTAAAGTGATGGTGTATAGCACAGGAGAACTTCAGAAAGGATGAAGGGATGAATCTTAAAACACCTGTTCTGGTTTGAGTGAGAACAGAACTAATTCTGTTCAGTGATTTTACTTTTCAGCTCAGTTCTAACTATCAGCACTGTCTGAAGTCAGCAGCCTGTTTCCATAGGCATTGTTAGCCTCTGGCAGTGATAACACCCCATGTTTAGAGTTACTACCAAGAGTTGGTGTGCAGACCAAGGCCACTGATAGGTCTTGTGTGCCACATTGTGGGTTGCAGAAAATAAAAGGCCACACCTACAGGGAGGAGCAGTTGGGATGGGTAACCACAAACTGACCAATAAGGGATTCCATCCCATAGATGTCATATTCAGTATAAAGCTGAGGGATCATGAGGGTCTCAGCCTGCTTTGACAGGCTTGGGTCCCTTCCAGATTCCTCCTCATCCAGCTTCTGAGGTGAACTGTCCATTCTGCCTTTGATCTGATCGGTGTGTTCCCAAACCCAGTACCAGAATCTATCTCCTGAACACAGCTCCCGTCTGCCCCTGGGCCCAGGCTGGGACTCTCCCAGTGTTCTACAGCATCAGTAGTGATATAATTGCCAAGGGATTGGATTCAGTACTGTTCTTGTACATATTTGTATATATTCTATTTTAATTATTATTATTTTAATTTTCATTAAAGCTGCTCTAGTTTCCTTTTCTAATCACTAAGTCTCTCTCCCTTATTTTCTTTCCCTTCCTCTTTGAGAGGGAGGGAGGTTAACAGAGAGACTGTTATAGGTCTAAGGGGCTGCTGTGACCATAAACCATGGCAAGACCTAATTAATCTTCAAGACAGTAGGAGTCAGTAAGTCAGTAAGGAGAACAGTATATACAGGAAGACAATGTTATTTTTGGAGGAAAGATACATCTCTTTAGCAAAATACTAATTTAAAGTGAGTAGCAGGACAGCATAGGATTTATTGGAGAGATCTTTCAGGTATGTGGGTGTAGACAGTGCAGGTCTGAATGCAGAGGCGAGGCTGGGAGAAAGGTCTGCTCTTCCCTCTGTAGCTGTGCTGCACCAGGAGGATAGCCCATGAAGAAACTGCCAAGGAACCTGTTGTTCTGTTAGTGCTCAATACCATGCTTTTTTTATTAGTAGTGTTTGCTTTGCTTCAAGGAACTAAAGTAACATTGCCCTTTGAGGCACGTGTGCTAGTGAGCATTCCTTTCTTTTGGGGAAATCTATAGGTAGTTGTAATAGAAAAGGGAAGGAGAAGGGAGATCCTTTTGGCCAACTTGTTCAAAGCAAAGACCTTGAAAGATGTCAGGAGATTTTCATATGCACACACATGATTCTTATCCTCTGGGGAGGAACAGAAAGGTTAAAGAGAAAGGCAGGAGTGACATCTACCTTTCTTCTATTTCCATTTATTGCTTAAATTATTCCCACACAGAAAGCTGATCCTACTGTAGTTTTGCAAATGTGAAACTGGAGCTCTGCGGCCTGTGTCTGCCCTCCTGGAGCAGACAGTTGGCACATGGGAGTTGGTGGCCTCTGGGATGTGCTTTTAAATTATTACTGGTTTTCACTGGGCTGTGGTCTCTTTGCTGCAGTGGTTCTGGCAGCCTGGAATGTGCCCTCCTTATTCTGCAGGTCTTATCTACTAGAGGCGTTGGAAATAATTTGTCACTGCTGTTTTGTGCCTGCAATGAGAAATGGCCATTGGGAGCCAAGCCAAAGGGAAGTCAGCCTGAGGTGGGTGGTCTGGGAAATCCTCCTTTAACAGTTGGGCCTTGGGCTGAAGAGCAAAAAGGCCAGAGCACATAGGAACACCTTTGCTTCCAGAAAAAACAGCCTCCTCACAATGACATCGACCCTGGCACAAAGCTGCTTTGAGAAACTTGCTCAGGAAAGGGGACAGAGGGGCTGCTGCCTTTGCCTGGCATCCTGCCATCCAGCACACCATCCTGTCTGGCTCCCAGGTAGGATATTTTGTATGTGTGGGTTTTCCAGGAACACTGAGCCCTGTTACAGCCATGTGCTTTAACTCCACACCAGGCCCAAGCGCATCTGGAGCCGTTGGTCCCAGGGAAGCCTTGCAGCGAGGTTGTGCTAGTGCATCGCCCCTTCACACAGAGGGGCCTTTGCGAGTGCTGTTGCTGGGGAAGAGAGCAGGGTCTGACTGGGATGCTCTGCCAGGCCCCATCTCTCACTGGCTGTGGTACTTGGCAAAATGGCAACAGTCTCTCTGGGCACCATCCTGGAGTGCAGACAAGGGGATGGACAAATGCACACAATGGGCTTCTGATTCTGTCTGTTCCCTTTTGCAGGAAGGTGATGTTTACTAGAAAATTCCTCCCCTTAACTTTCAGTGAGACCTGGGCTGTGACACAGCAGAGCTAAGGAAATCTGAGGGCACCTTGGCATAAGGTACCTGTCCTTTGGTAGCTGTCATCTGGCCTGCGCAGAGAACATGGTGGGACTGTGGGACACAGCTCAGGCTTTTTATGTTACATCTATGAAAAAAAAAATGCAACAGATTTTGGGGCAGAGGTCATAGACTGGTGCAAACACACTGGTGTTCAGCACACAAACACCCTTGTCTGCATCTCTGGGTGTGCTGCTCCAGTCTCCTTGTAGCTGTTTTAGGGGGTGGTGCTTGAGAGCACACTGTGTTCAGCAGCTCTGCCTGCCAAGTGAGGTTTGTCTTTTAGGCCTATGGATCCCAGGTGAGGCCAAGGAACCCATTTTGTGAAGCAGATAAGCTCTCCTCATCCCCACATGTGCCAATCCACAGCACTCAGCAGCCCCAGTCAGGCTCTGCTGGGTACAAGGGCGATGTTCTCAGGGAAGGAAGAGGGAGCCATAGTGGGCTGAAGAATGCTCTGTATATCTGAGAGCACCAAGGGCCTCAACAGCAGGTAGGTGTCCCTCCCCGTGCCACTGCTTTCTAACAAGGTGTGTGTAAAGGTAGACTTGCACCTGCCTCTGTGCCTGGGGCTGCCTCCTTACTGTGGGTCAGCAGCATCTGGGGGATGGAGAGCTGGCAGTGTGGTGCATGTCCTTCCTTAGACGTCAGTGGCAGCTGGGGATGCTGTTCAAAGGGCTGGGCAGAGCTGCTGGCTGCAGCTGGCACACAGCTGGATTTGCTTCTGCATTGACTGTGCCCATGGGGCAGGCCCTTCCTTACAGAGGGCTAATGTGCTACCCAGATGTACTAAGTATGTAAGGTCCATCTTTAAACCTAAGTCGAAAGTCTCCTCACTTTACACCTGGGAGTGGCAGAGTTTTCCTGGGGAGGAAAACTCAGGCATCAAAGCCCACTTGGACAAGCCTGATGGAATCCAGAAGCAGAAGCCTGGCACCCAAGAGGTAACAGTGGTGGGTTTCCCACCTCGTGCTCCTATTCTTGAGTGCTGTAAGGCAGCATGGGGCTCCCCATGGGTGGGACAGTACAGTGGTTTTGCAGAAACAACTTTCTTGCATCTCCATGAGCCACCTCTGCAGGATGGCAGAAAGGTCCCTGTAGGGGCTGTTTCTGAGAGATTTATGATCATGGGTTCAGCCCTGCAGACAAAGTTGTTGTCATCCTACAGGTTGTGTCTCTCCTCTTAAACATAACCTGGCTCCAAAGAATTGGTTCTTCCAGGAAGCTTTAAAATAGTTGATATTACTGAAACTGTTCAGTATTTCTCTTATGCCTCTATTGTGCTTCTTCAGCAGCCTTACAAATAACTGGGAATTTATCTCTGTGGTATGTCAGTGGGTGGGAAGGCCCACGCTGCCCCTGTTTACACTGGGGGCTAGAAACAAAGCACAGAAAACTGAAGTAACCTTCCCCAAGTCATAGCAGAGGCTGTGCTGTGGGTGGGGAAGGAAACAAATGCATTTAATGACATGTTCAGCCTGTCTTCTTCCAGACCTCTGCTTTATGTGTGAGCTTCTCTTTCTCCTGTATGAAGTGATCCAGCTGTCACCCCAAGGGGTGGCCCCTTTATTCTAGCACAGGCTGTGCCCGAAAGGAACAAGTGAAATGGTAGTTCAGACATGATTATTTTCCTCACCATGGAGGCATAAGGCCAAGGGCAACACCTGCTACTCTCTTCTTACTCTGCCTTGTAGCTATTGAGTTTGAGCTGAACCAGTGAGGGTTGTGCCTTGAGGAATCAAAGGGAGGCCCTGCTATTCTCAATTCAAGACAAGTCAGTGGGGACTCTGGGAGAGACATGCAGGAGGATTAGCTTGGTTCTTTGATGCATTTTGGCTGCAAAATTAGAAATTTTGGAACAAGGTGGTAAAAAAAGCAACTGAATGGAGCATGGGAGGGTTCTGAATGCAGGGGTGCATGGTGCCAGGATACCTCCAAAGTGCAGGAATTTGGTTTTCTTGCTTACTAGTACAAAAAAAATTAAATAATATTTTGTAGGATGTGCACTGGGAGTCTGCTCTTCTCCATAGGCTCCAATCTGTCATCTGCATAGCATCACAAACCCTTCCTAAACCTACTCAACCTCACTTGAGCCAGAAACTCCTTGGCAGAAGACTTGATGGTGGAATATGTAATTTTATTTATTTATTTGTTTGTTTGTTTGTTTGTTTGTTTGTTTATTTATTTTGCAAAGCAAAATCCTTACTATTTATTTAGTGTGAGGGTGTTGAATTTGTTTGTGTAACCTAAGGGCCATTAGGAAAACAAATCTCTCTGGCTTCTTGGGGTGATCCTCTGCTCCCTGCAGTTGGCAGACCCTACTTTGGCTTTCTTTGCCAGAGCAACATGCAGCCGCATCCTTACATCACAGGAAACGAATTCTCCAGACATGACATTCTTCTGAGCAGTTGTTGTATCTTCCTTTGAAATTTGCAAACCCACAAAATATTATTTAATTTTTTTTTTCTTTACAAAGTCCAAGGACAAAAATAGTTCTTACTTCAGTGGGTTCTGCTAAAAAAAAAATAAATCAAAACTTTTATGTGTCTCCTTTTTAATCTGGTGAGGGAGCAGAGGGATATGAATGCTTGAGGGGGATTCCTCACCCTCCCTTCATGATTCTCAAAGAAAGCTTGCCTTGTTTTAAATGTTTTCCTTCTGCTTGTCTCCATAGAAAATATTGCGGATATGAGGTCTGGTATTCATTATACATTATAAGCTCTCAACAGGGTAAAATCAATGCAACTTTAAAGCAGCTGTGAGCCAGTATGTCATCTAGCTGTTGAAGTTAAAAGCATGTTTAACAAAAATGGAGCATAACCATTTGGTGAGGGTCTTTATTCCACGATTTCAGAAGTGTGCATGATGTCTTGTGGCTGATGCTTCATGGTCACATGAGGCGGATCTTACCTCAATTTTCCTCTGTGTATCTACCCGTCTGCTAGAGCATGAAGCCTGGACCATGAAATACGCAGCTGTTACATAACCATGGATACTTTTATCTTTGCAATTTGAGAGTCTGCTGCTTTAACCACAAAGCCACCCTTTTTTTCCCCCTTGAATGTGGAAATAATTAGATAAAATAGAAAAGCTAAAAATTTGCCTTTTGTTTAAATAGGGATTGAAATGAAAAAAAAAAAAGTATTTTTATCATTTTTTTTTTCTTCTGTTTTTGCTTGGTTTTTGTTTGATTTTTTTTTTTTCTTGCTTCAGAAAAACCCAAACCCAGGACTAGACAAAGTCCCAGTGCAGTTGTTGGGAATGCTCCTAATTTCCCCACACACATTGTTTGGCCACAGTGTGTTGCAAGCGGAGTGCAGAGCCCAACAGGACTTTCCCAAGATCAGTCTTCTGCCATGAAGCTGCCTGACAGAGCCGGTACCTCACGTCCACATTTCCACCTTGGTTGGATAGATCAGTGGGGGACCTGGAGAGAGCTTTTTCTTCACTGGACAGGGATCCATTTTCCTCCCTTTCATCAGCGCAGCCCAGAGAGGCGGAGATTGATCAGGTTGGCCTTGTAACACGGGTTCAGCTCTACCTGAGAAAAAAGCCTCCTGGGCTGCCAGGAGATTGACTCTCATCAGCAGGTGTGCAGGAGGAGTGAGAAGCACCCAGGGCAGCAGCCACAAGTATTTATCATTTTAATCAGCTTTACTAAGGAAAACAGAAGGAAAGCAACAAAAGAACAATGAGATTATCAGAGGCTGTAAGGAATTGAGAGGATGAAAAAGGATCAATGTGTGTCTATCAGCTGAGAAGGGATGCCTACGGAAGGCTGATATTACCATCCAAAGGCAACAGACTTCAAGGAGGAAAAGGGAGCCTTTAGCCTATTTAAAAGATTTATAACTTGACAGATCAGGAATTCTGAAAGGGAGTATGGATAAACAGAAAAAAACCCCAACCTTGTGATGTTGTTTGTTACAGTGATTTCCCAGAGGGAGCAGTGGAAGCCCAGGCTCTTGACTTGTCTGTATGCTGGGACGGGGACATACTTTCCTGTGCCTGTGCAAAGGCAGGAGGTGATGATGAGGAGACAGGTTAAGTACTGAGTGATGGAGAAAGGCCAATGTCGTCAATGACTCAGTCCACGGGCAGTGAGAAAGCAGAGCTCAGATCGGCAATCCTCATGATGGGAGCATTGCCTTTTTCTGTCTTTTTAATTACCAGGGGCTTTCCTCAACTCGGAAAGGCCGGTGGGGAGCTGGGAATCAGCTAGAAAATCTTGGCATATCTCGCGGGAGCAGCCGAGAGGGTCACGTGGCTGGGGGCGTTCCCGGGGCTAGCTGCAGAGATTGAAATGCAGCAAAGCTGGAAGCGCTGGTAAGTCTGTGGCCACAAGAAAGCAGAGCCTGCTCCCCAGCCTGCCTTATTGGAATGTGAGAAGGACAAAGAAACAACAAAAACGGAAAAAAAAAAAACCACCAAAAGAAAAACATCCCAAAAAATCCAAAACAAAAAAAAACAAACCACCAAACAAACCAACCCGTTGAACTTGCTGCCATCTGGCTCCCATCAATATGGTGTCCACTTGGCACAAGAAGGCCATGGTTCTGTCTGCAATTAAAGTCAATGTGGGAATTCAGACAGGTATTGTACAAAAGGATGTGAGGGTGCAGATGACAGGCTGCAGAGAATGCCACAGCCTGTTCCTTATCTCAGAGGGTAACTCCCATGGCTGTGTGCAGTGTGAGCAGGTAGATCATCTGCTCAGCCGAGCGGCCCAGCTTGAAGATGAGGTTTTGAGGCTTCAAGTGGAAGTAGAAAGGCTCAGAAGCATTAGGGAAAGTGAAATTGAGATTGACTGCTAGAGCCATACTCTGTGCTCCATTCAGCAGACAGATAACACCCAGGGTCAAGGGGCCCTTGTATCCTGCCTCACTCAGACAAATAACAGAACCCTAAGTAAAGGGGGTGAGTGGAGGCAAGTTCATGGGCATGGTAGAAGGCAAGCACCCCCCTTGCCTGCTTCTATTCCTCCCGTTCCTCTGAAAAATAAATATGAGGCCCTCCTGGAAGACAGTCAGTCTTTGTATAACTAGTTGGAGTGTGGGGGAATGGTGGAGGGAGAGGCTTGGAGTCATGTCACACCTCATGAGGGCAGGCAGGTCCTCCCTTCACCTCCTGCCCATCCATCATTGCCCTCATTTAAGGGGTATGGGTCCCCTGGAATTTGATGCTCCTTCTAATGAAGACCTATCTGGTGACTTGCCCATAGCTTGTCCCTCAGCCACACAACTCAGAACTTCCTCAAAGAGGAAGAAAAGGAGGGTTATAGTTGTGGGCAACTCTCTATTGAAGGAAACAGAGGGCCGATCTGCAGACCTGACCCATTGCACAGGGAAGTCTGCTGCCTCCCTGGGACTCAGGTTAAGGACATTAAAGGAAAGCTGCCTGATCTCTTGCACACCTCTGATTATTATCCTTCAATAGTTTTCCAGGTGGGTAATTATGAGATTTCTGAGAAAAGCCCAAATGTAATCAGGAAGGTCTTCATAATTTTTGAGAGGTCCTGGAGAACAGGAGAGGTGCCTGAGGACTGGAGAAAGGCCAATCTTCAAAAAGGAGGATCTGGGTAACTACAGACTGGTCAGCCTCACCTCCATCCCTGGAAAGGTAATGGAACAGCTTGTCCTTGTCACCATCTCTAGGCATGTTGAGGAAAGGAGGCTTATCACAAGTAGTCAACATGGATTCTCTAAGGGGAAGTCATGCTTGTCTAATCTGATAGCCTTTTATGATGATACAAGTAGTTGGATAGATGAGGGGAGGGAGATGTGGTATTTCTTCACTTCAGCAAGGCTTTTGATATTGTCGCACATGGGACCCTCACAGCCAAGCTTGAGAAGTGTGGATTGGATGATAGTGCAGTGAGTTGGATTGGGAATTGGCTGAAGGACAGAGCCCAGAGAGTTGTAGTCGGTGGAGCAGAGTCTGGCTGGAGCCCTGTGACTAGTGGAGTCCCCCAGCGGTCAATCCTGGGCCCAATGCTATTCAATATATTCATCAATGACCTGGACAAGGGGATAGAGAGCACCCTCAGCAAGTTTGCTGGTGATACTAAACTGGGAGGAGTGGCTGACACAGCAGCAGGCTGTGCTGCCATCCAGAGAGACTTGGACAGACTGGAGAGCTGGGC
>JANHGL010011514.1:0-10521 GCA_024611195.1 Ceyx melanurus | reverse complement strand
AGGGAGGTTCTCCTCCCCCTCTATTCTGCACTGGTGAGACCCCACCTGCAATACTGTGTCCAGTTCTGGGCACACCAGTTCAGAAAGACAGCTGCTGGATAGAGTCCAGCGCAGGGCCACCAAGATGATTAAGGGAGTGGAGTATTTCCCTTATGAGGAGAGGTTGAGAGAGCTGGGGCTCTTTAGCCTGGAGGAGACTGAGGGGGGACCTCATGTGTCATCTGACCTTTGAATGTGACAACAGTAACAAAACAAAAATTCTGCCATTGTATGTGCTGGAAATTAGCAATTGGGATATGCAAAGCAGGTCAATGAAGCTGGTGAAGGGTCTAGAGAACAAGTCTGGTGATGAGCAGCTGAGGGAATTGTGGCTATTTAGCCTGGAGAAAAGAAGGCATGGGGCAGACCTACAACTCTGTAGAGAGGCTGAGGCAAGTTGGGTGTTGGTCTTTTCTTCAAAGTAACAAGTGATAGGACGAAAGGAAATGGCCTCAAGTTGTGCTAGAGGAGGTTTAAGTTGGACATTAGGAAAAATGTCTTCATTGAAAGGGTTGTCAAGCCCTGGAACAGGCTGCCCAAGGAGGTGATGGGAGTCACCATCCCTGGAGGTGTTTAAAAGATGTGTAGATGTGGTGCTTGGGGACATGTTTTAGTGGTGGACTTGGCAGCGCTGGGTTAACGATTGAACTCAATGATCTTAAAGGTCTCTTCCACGCAAAATGATCTATGACTTTGGAAAATGCATGTGGCTTTAATGCTGTGTGCAGCTCAGGAGGCTGCATGAGAGAGGCAGTGGCTGTCTCAGAGCTGCAGAAATGGTGCCAAATAGAAGAGAGGTCTGCATAATCATGTCTTTTGTTGCTGGCAGACACACAGTCAAGACACTGTGGTGGTCAGCTACTTAATTCTAGAGTGATAGGTGCAGTATGTGCTTCTGAATGGTCTGTGGGGAAGAACAAATAGAAAATGTGTCTATTCCCAGAAGCATTTAATCTTACTAAGACAATTTAAAGTGTGATTTAAAGAGTAGGCTTTCTGGCCACTGTGTTCACAAGCAAAGCCCAAAAAGTATCTGAACAAAGAATTTATTTTCACCAAAAGGTACAGAAAGTAGCAGAGTCACTGATCGAGTGCAGAATTTGGGAAGGCAGCTACATCATCCATGTTTACTTATGGGAGATAAAACCAGTTCCTGTGCCAAGCGAGCAGGCGTTTTGGAACAAGAACTGCAGAAGGAGCAGAGCTAATGCAAACAGATAATGATTCACTGGCAGGAACCAGACACCATCACTCCTGGCTTTGTCCTCCGCAGTGTCCTGACAACACCAGGGTATCTGACTGTGCATTTGTTTTCTAAGCTGGAGCAGGAAGGATCTGCTCATCTCTGGCTCTGCAAAGAGAGCTGGCACTCCAGCAGGCCCAGCAAACAGTGCTAGAAAATCCCAGGGCAGTGCAAGTGTTGCTGGTGAAAAGTCTGGGAATCAAGCTGCTGCCTTCTCTGGAGTAGGCAAGTCAGGCAACAGGTCTGCCATTGCCCTGTGGTGGTCCTTGTGTCCCAAAAAAAAAAAAAAGAGTTGGATGGAGGGGAAACCTAATGAAGTTCAATAAGGGCAAGTGTAGAGACCTGCACTCTGGGAGGAATAACCCCATTTATGAGTACAGCTTAGGGGTTGACCTGTTGGTTAGCAGCTCTTTGGACAAGGGCCTGGGAGTTCTGATGGACAAAAAGTTAACCATGAGCCAGCAGTGTGCCCTTGTGGCCAAGAGGGCCAACGGTATCTTGGAGTGTGTTAAGAAGAGCGTAGCCATCAGGTTGAGGAAGGTTCTCCTCCCCCTCTACTCTGCCCTAGTGAGGTTATATCTGGAGTATTGTGTCCAGTTCTGGATTTCCCAGTTCAAGAAAGAGAGAACTACTGGACAGTGTCCAATGGAGAGCTACAAAGATAATGAGAGGACTGGAACATCTCTCTTATGAAGAAAGGCTGAGATACCTGGGACTGTTTAGTCTAGAGAAGTCTGAGAGGCGATCTTATCAATGCTTATTAGTATCTGAAGGGTGGGTGTCAAGGAGATGGGGCCAGACTTTTTTCAGTGGTGCCCAATGACAGGACAAGAAGCAATAGACACAAACTGGAACACAGGAAGTTCCACCTAAACATAAGGAAAAACTTATTTACTGTAAGGGTCTTGCAGCTCTGGAAGAGGTTGCCCATAGAGTTTGTGGAGTCTCCTTCTCTGAAGACTTTCAATACCAACCTGGATGTGTTCCTGTGCAACCTACTGTAGGTGAACCTGCTTTGACAGTGGCGTTGGGCTCCATGATCTCCAGAGGTCCCTTCCAATCCCTACCATTCTGTGATTCTATGAAACTCTGAGTCAGAGAAACCCCTCATTCTCGTTTATCTGCCAGTTGCCGGAGGAGCAGAGAGAGCAGGGCAGAGACAATTTTCTTCACCAAGATGCCAAGAAGCCTTTTTATAAAAATTAATTTACAGCTCTTTTTATACCCTTTTAACTTCAAGGTAATTGGACAAGAAGACAAGAAGCCAGCCACCCCCTGGGGTGATTGGCTGGTGTGCCACAGCACCCATAGTCAAAATATCTTTCTACAAACAACAGCCCGCAAGGTCACAGCTTGTGAGAACCTTTGTGATCCCACAGGAAGAAAAATTCTACGCAGTAGTATTTTAACATCCACACCTCATCTCTAACACCGAAAGTTTAATTAGGTTCTGGGACCAGGTTAGCGGTACAGCAGAAAATTCACTGAAAGCACCAGACCCAGATAGATGTGGAACCAGGCTCAGATACCAAGCAACTCCATGTGAACCTAGTGCAGATAGAATTTGACTGTAAAATCTAACTAAACACATTGGTAGTCTGCTGAAGGAGGCATAGGTTAGACAATACTTTGTGTCCTACCTATCATTCCCTGCCCCCAGCTGGGTGACAACCAGCCCCTCAGAGGTTCAATGGGGGATAGAGAAGGGGTGGCAATGATGGAGACACCCACGACCTTAAGTTACTGCTGCTTTGTAGTACAGCATGCACAGCAGCTGTAAAATATTAAATATTGGCCTTTAAAGTCTACACAGAAATCACTGCTGTTTAGTCAAACCAAGCTCTTAACCATGAAGAGATGGATATGAAGTTTCCCCCAGAGAATTTCAGCCATGGCACCCTGGGGACTGTCCCACCTCAACTTCTGTATTTGGTGGTGTAAGTCACTTCTTAATCTCTGCAGATGAAGAGTGCTTTGCAGCACCAAACACCCCCTGTGGATGGAGTGCTTCTGGCAGAAAGAGCCCATGGCTGGGGTAAATAGGAGCATTAATCTGCTGAATCTTGTCTTTCATTTAAACAACCCTTCCAGCATTTGTGGCTGTATTCAGAGAATGAATTGTCTTCTTGAGGGCTTGGGTGGCTAGCATTATGGGCGAGGGGAAGGGTGAATTCCAGCGTCCTCTCTAAATATTCTAATTCTCTTCTCTTACCTGTCACAGAGATCACAGGTGGTATAAAGCTCAAGGCCTGATGTTACGTGGTGGCACAGTGCCCAGCAGAGAAAGAGCACTTCAGAGATAAACTCTCTGGTGTGGATATGATGGAGAATCTAGTTACACATGTGGATCTCTGACAGCAGCTTCCTTTTCTTCAGATGAAATAGCCCCAGTTTCCTCAACTACTCCTTATAAGGCTTGTTCTCCAGGCACTTCACCAGCTTTGTTATTCTCTGGACATGGTCCTGCACCTTGATGTCTTTCTTGTGTTGAGGTGCCCAAAACTGAACACAGTACTTGGGGTGTGGCCTCACCAATGCTGAGTACAGAGGGACAATTGTCCTCAAGTTTGCCAGGATTTTGAATGCAAAGTCTGAAAAAGTTGTGCTTCTAGCTTGCAATGAATATTACCTTGGCACCTTCCTAGTTGCTCAAGAAAAATGGGCTAAAATCTTCATTATAGTCAGGTTTAACACATCTCTATTCCTCACCCTGTGCCTGCTGGCTTAGTTTTTCCAGTCAGGAGTCTTGGATTCATTTGAAACAGCTTGTTTGGTTGCCTGCTCTGTTGGCACAAGCAGCTTACCAGTTTACTGAACAAAAGAGCTTATAAATTAATGATTTAATCTTTTGTTCTACTCTTTGACCTTTGAAGTTAAGATTGCCCATTGAAAAGTCAGGAACTTAGGTGTTGAGGATAGTGATAGACATTTCTCAAGGATGGTTTATTAGTTACTTCAGGGAGTTTCTTAAGGATTAAGACTGTTGGGTGCTTGAGAATATGCAAATTTTTAAATTACATTCTTATGAATAACTTACATCCTTCGCACTCTTTTTAAGATGAATACTGGGTCTCAATTAAACAAGAGGTGAAGATGACATACTTAGTGTTTGCAATCTGCTGGAAACAAAAACTGTTGCCTATGTTAGTTTCTGAGTCTCTGTAAAGAAGACAGTTTGTCAAAACAAAGACGTGGTATGACTTGAGCTTCTTGGAAGTATAGGGGCAGACCATGGCCAGGAGTGCAGTGGTTCCATTTGGGAGTACACCTAACATTGAGTTCAATCAGAAAGGGGCTCAGGTTGCTTTCAGGAAAGGTCTGAAAGGGCCAGCTGAGGAAGGACACATGATTCTGCAGAAGCTCTCCTGTTACTCTCTGAAGGTTTATAAATAGCTTTGACCCAGTGAAGTGTTTTTGTAGCAGTTTATAGCTTGCTCTCACAGCACTGTGAAATTTCCTCGGGAGTTCATATTCAGTGTCTACAACTAAACACAATGAGCTGGTGTAAACTTCTCATTATTCAAATACTAACCCAAGGAGAAAAAAACCCAACCTTTTGCACTTTGTAACTGTAAGTTTCATGTTGGGCAAGGTGCCATCTGCCCATCTGCAGCTGGCATAAATCAGCATAAAAACATAAATCTAATCTAAACTTTGCTGCATGTACTAGATAATGTAAAAAAAGCAATGGTGTGCAATGCCTCATTGGCATTAAATCTCTACTGAAATATGAGCTGATGTGATGATGTGCTATTCTGCTGTCCATCTGAGTGGCAAACTGAAGAGACATGGGGAGTGCCTGCTCCACATCCTAGACAAGAGGAAGTGAGTGGGTCCTGCCTCTGCTCCATTGGCACAGCCCTCAATAACAGACTCACCTGGAGTAAGAGTTAAGATCCCCCTGTTATAAGGTACCTCTGGCTCTAGTTGAGTATTGCTGCTGAGCTGGAGTTAATAGGATGGTAATTATTGTTTGGCTAGGAAAGATGAGCGTGAGGAACTTTATCCAAGGGGTTCTAGGAGGACCCAGCTGAAACAAGGCTGGTTAGGCAGTGAGGATCTGTTCAGACTGAGGAAGAGCTGCCCTCAGCTAGGCACCCTAATTCAACTGACTGTTCCGTATCAGACCCATGGCAGCACATTTTTCTCCAGTCTAGGGAAAGAAAGGTGCTACAGCTAAACATATTTCTGGTTGGTGGACAAGGACTTTCAGCCTGACACTAATATATAAGAAATGTCTGTCTTTGGATTTGAGGGATTTGAAAAGCTTAGCTTTCCTGAAAAGTGGAAAACCAGAAGAATCACACTGAGAAAGTTATTTCTGAATGTCTGTTACTCTAGTTTTTTTCTAGTTCAGTTTCTATTTTCTTTCTCAAATATTTTGAAGAAAAGCAATTGGTGCTCAAAGATTAAATTATCTATTTAGTATTTGGCATCTCCTTGAGACTTCTGCAAAGCAGCTCTTGAGCCCTCATTACCACTGCCTTTAAGAGAGCTATACTTAGTCCAGCAGCAAGAAAAATAAGTTCACAGAGCCTTGGAAAAAAAAGAACGGAAATGTACAGGTAAATAAGTGTGTGGAAGAGAAGTAAAGAAAGGTAGAGGAGATTAATCCGGAGAACCATAGAGAAAGTACTACAAATACATTGACCAGCAAGTGCTGAGTCTGGCTATAAACCTTCACTGTGGATCTGAGAGGCAGCAGTTTTTTGTAGAGGGTCTTCAGCATTGGCAGGGAGAGTCTCTGAACTGGGACCTCTCTATTTATTTTATTTTTTTTTTGTCTCTCCTTTTTTTCCCTCATTCCCTCCTCCTACCGGATTTAATTCTCTCTATAGGGTGAAACCATATAAAACTTACCATATCCAGAGCACCCTCCAGCAAGTTTTGCCAGAGGATTTAGTACCAGTTGCTGAAGAGCCACATCCTTTTGCATGTTTTGAACTTGAGGCTTCACTAGTTTCATTTGATGACACCTCATTTTTGTATTTGGAAGAGACAGCAGAGTTAATCCCTATTGACTATTTTGCACAAACAGTACCAGAGAGTAACTGTGGCCAGCTGGGCCACCATTTCAACTTTCATTTAGTCTTCTTCTGCCTCATGCCCTTTCCACTTCTAATTAGTGACTGTATTTACCTAGTTACCTTGATGAATTCATCAGAGGGATTTCAGCCTGCTTGTTGGCCTTTCAGGAGCCCAGAGTTGCAAGGAAGGTAAGGGTGTGGACATTACTGGGCTTGCCAGCAGCAAGAACATTAACAGGCCCTCAGTGGTCTTCAAACCAAACAGCCTCAAGCCAAAAGGAGAAATACTCCTTCCTTAACATGGTTAACATAGAACTTGGGAGACACTGGGTAAGAAACCAATGTGCCTGCTCATAACCTTCATGTGAGAAGCCCATGTGAGGAAAAGAACGAGTGACCTTTATGGTGGTAATGCCCTTAGTTAACACAGGAACATTTTAAAGAGTGTTTGTGGACTTTTGCTCCTCTTCTTCCAGTGGTCTGAAAATGAGACACGGAGATGAGATTACTGTCTCGCAGTAACAAGGACAATGCTTTTTAACCTGTAGTTTCACCCTGCTAAAATGAACAGTTCTTCCTTAATGGGGTGCTCCTGCCCTTCCCTCTCCTCTCTGTCCAGCACTAACTCTTGTTTTTGTCCCACTACAAGCTAGCGTTCAGGGAGTTTAACCAGCAGAAGTCTGCTTGCTGCATTTTCCAGGGCTAGGTTTTGCTGGTTTAGCTTTTGGGAACCAGCTCACTGTATAGTCAGAAGAGTCCCAGCATTGACAGGAACAGGGCTGCCTGTTCTCATAGCACCTATCAGAGCACCATAACTCATCACAAAATTAGCAGTGTGAAATGTTAGATGGCACATCTGAATGTATCTTCCTCAGCAGGTAAATGTTACAATCCACAGGGATAATCTCAAGTGTTGTCTTTCATTGCTCAGAGCACTCCCTCTGCTGCAGATTCCCCCATGTGTGCATCCTCCTCACAGCCCCAGATGCTGTGTAGATCAATATGCATATCTTTGTGGTCCAAGAGAAAAGCAGGTGGTACTGCCAGTTGCCCTTGCTAAACCTTTAGCCTTTCTTATCACTGCCTGCACATAGCAGAAATAAATTCCCCCGCTTGGGATTCTGCATGGTGTTGCAGCGCCAGGAGCACGTGCAGGGGGAGGTCATATGCAGCAATGATGTCAGTGGCTTCATGTGCAGTATTGTTCCAGGGAAATTTAATCTGCGTCAGTGACTAAGCATGAAAAAGAGAAGCTCATCCCCATAGAGCTGATTAATAACAGAGACCAGGGTAACAAAGGTGGCATTTCAGAGTCTACAAGGGGAATGGGTAGGGGGTAGGACTCAAGGTGGTGTGGGACTCCAGGTCAGAGAAACACTATTGAAAGGGTCCTACTGTCCTTAGATCAAGCTGTCCTAGCTATAAATGCCAGCTAACTGCATAAAGCCAAGTGACCTAGCAGTGTGCAGATCTGGCCATGACAATTGCAAAGCTGCACCCTCTCTCTGCATTAGAAAACCAGTGGCTGCTATCTTCAACTGCCAGATGCCTTCTGCCTGTCAGATGCCCCTTGGGACAATTTGTTGCCTTTACTGCAATCACTCAGAGGCCAAGCTGTGATAAATTCAGTAGTTATGTAAAAGAGAAACGAAGCTCAGCTCTTCACTTTGTCATTACACACTTGATTCCTACAGAGGATACGGATAAATCAGATGCTCTTGATGTGTTTTCCTCCTGACATTTTTTATTCATCATGGCCAAGAGAAAAACCCCTGTTCTGCACGAACATGCCAACTCCTCTGTGCCCACCTGACACACAAGCCCAGCAGTTTTTATTCTGTTATGTACTGTACAAATAGAAGACCCCAATGGTCATGTTTAACCTACTCCCTCAGCTTCAATGCCAGCTCTGTGCTATGCAAAGCTGTGAAAATCCAGGTCTGTTTACGCTTTTACTGCCTTATCAAAATGGCTTCCAGATGAAATAACATCCTGCACTTTCCACGTTCTGGACCAGCATTAACGCCAGTTTTCTTCCCACCCAGGCAGCTTTAGCGTTACGCCATCGGTTACCTAACGCATGCCAGGACACCAGCAGGACCCAGGAGGGTCTCGGAAGGCCCAGGTATAGGGGAACTAGTAGGTAGCGAGGGGCATCCGCCCCCTACTCTCCTCCAAGCAGCAGAGCCGGTCACAGGGCTTAGCGCGGAGGGCCCTGAGCGCGGCTGGCTGCGAACCAGACGGGACTAAACCGCACGGGAGACCTGCAGCCACGCGCCCCTCCCCGCCCTGACCCAGATTCTCCAGGGAAGGGGCGGGGCCGCCGCCTCCGCCAATCGCTGCGCAGCGACCGCCTCGCGCGGGGCGGGGATGATGCAAGGGGCCGCCTCCATTTTGCAGCGCAGCGCCACCGCAGTCCTGAGCCGGTCGTCTCAGAGGGAAGAAGCGGAGAAGGGAGCTGCCAGCTAGCCGAACGCCGCCCGTCCCGCGCTTCTGCACGGCCCAGCCCGCACCGACAGCCGCAGCCCAGGTTGGTGACAGGTCGGGGGCCTGACGTTGCGGAGAGACGAAGCGCAGCGCCACGGGCTAGAGGGTCGGTGAGGTAGGATGGGTGTCGCAGAGAGCTCCCGACTACGCTTCGGTCGGCGGCCGCTCTTCCCGTCGCTCTGATTTGCTGTAGAGCTCTCCGCCGGGGCGGCTACCGTTGGGTGCGGTCCGGGACGCCATTTTGTGCCGGAGCGATGGCGTCGGCTTTTCTTCCTTGCACGGCGGGGGGCAGCGCGCTTGCGCTGGCGGAGAGAGGCGGGGCTGCCTGCCGTGCGGGGGGGCTCCCATTGGCGCAGGCTGAGGCGGAGCCCAGCTGGCTGCTTCCTATTGGGTGAGGAGGGGGCGAGGCTGGGCGCTGGGCCAGCTGCGGACTGCGGCAGCGCGTGCGGCTGCGCGGGGCGGGCCGTGCTGAGTCACCGGGCGGGGTCCGGGCGCTGATGGGCGCTGGGCGCCGTGTCTCCCGCAGCGATCTCCGCACTCGTAGCCATGAGCGGCTGCCGTGTCTTCATCGGGAGGCTGAACCCAGCCGCCAGGGAGAAAGACGTGGAGAGGTTCTTCAAGGGATACGGTCGCATCCGGGACATCGATCTGAAGAGAGGGTTTGGATTTGTGGTGAGTGCGCTTTTGCACAGGGCTCTGCGGGCCCTCTTGCATCTCATGCGTACCTGATGTGCCCGAAGCTACTTGAAAGATGGTGCCCTTAACATGATCTAGCTGAGGGCACTGTTTGGCAGAAGAACGTTTGGTAATTTTATGATTTTCCTACGGTGGTTTTGCAGGAATTTGAGGATCCGAGGGATGCAGATGATGCTGTTTATGAATTGGATGGAAAAGAGCTTTGCAGTGAAAGGTGAGTTACCCCAATTGATGCATATATAAGCCTGAATATTAAAAAAAAAAAAAAGAGTTCATTATTCTGTTCATTGTATTGTCATTACTGTAATTTTTTTTTTCCCTTTAACTATGAAAGAATATGTAAGAAACAAATGCAGAAACAGGGTTTTCTATTTCCTTTTTCCCTCAGGGTTACAATTGAGCATGCAAGAGCACGCTCTAGAGGTAGAGGCAGAGGGAGGTACTCTGACCGTTTTAGTAGCCGCCGTCCACGTAGTGACAGGAGGTACGTATGGCTTGGAACTGACATAGTTTAAAGTGAGGAGTACTGTGCTCTCATCTGATCCAAGAACTTGAGCTAGAATGAGGTACTGAAAAGCATTAATTGCCTTTTTAGTCAACTCTCTGGCATGTCAGTTAGGGTAGTGAGGATGATAAAGCTTCTCAAGTACAGTTGTCTTGACACTGCTTTTCCAAAATACTTAATGCTTGTTCTGGGTTACTGGAGGCATTACCTAGTTAAGCTTTGTCAGCAATAGTGATGTGGTGAAGCTTTGTTCATATTAACATGGGGTTATATTTTAATTGCTCAATTGTCTATTACCAAACAGAAATGCTCCACCTGTAAGAACGGAAAATCGCCTCATAGTAGAAAATCTGTCTTCTCGAGTCAGCTGGCAGGTTTGTTGAAACACAATTAACTATTTTGACTTCATTTAATGGGTATGTAATGTAATTCTTTTGTAAAATAATTAATTAAAAAGAAACATCATTTATTAAAATTCTTTATGTAATTAATGTTGTTTTAAAATAATGTAATTTTAATATTTT
>JANHGL010011513.1:13043-23440 GCA_024611195.1 Ceyx melanurus | reverse complement strand
GCCATCCACTCCCACCTCTTTAACCCTTTCCGTTCCTTCTCCAGCTCCCTCCTCATTGACAGCTCACCACTTGTTTACCACAGTTCCCCCCCGGCGGCACTGCTGAGCTGGCAGAAAGAGCGGGCGGGGAGCGGGGGACGGGAACTTTTCTGTGAGGAGGAGATCGCTCTGTTGGGAAATGCAGCCAAAAGCAAAGCTTTCCCCCTACTCAAAAAAACACAAACAAACAAAAAAACCACCCAAAAAACCTATCCAACCCTCACGCTGTTAAGCTTTGTGTCACCTTTTCGGTGCGTTTTTCTGGCATATCTTAGGGACGCACTATGGCTTACTGGATAACACCTCTTTTGTGGGATTTATTTTTTATTAAGATTTCCAGCGTTTCTGTAGGACAATAGGAACTTTTAAACCCTCCCGTGTGTCTTCGTACCTCCATTCTTTAAACCACTTTGCCCCTGACATTGTCTCATTCCCTTTTATTATTCCAGCCTTTCTAATGCTGAGGTTTTGGTTTTTTTCCCTCTTGATATTTTGGAGTTGGTGTTTTCCTTGTTTTGTGGTAATTATGTCAGAGTAAACTGCAAATTTGTTGGGAGCGTTTAAAGGCCTACAAGAATTCGTACCCATAGACAAAGAGCTTTCTTTGTGGAAGCAGCAAATGTCCGGGTCTTGGTGTCCAAGCAAGATCAAGTTAACATACCAAAACGATTAAAAGTTTATTTTCAGACAGTGTTAATCAGGCAGCTTTGCCATTTTCTGTACCCCTGAATTTGCCTGGTACTTTCCAGGTGGTGCTTGCAAACCCTTGTTTGTTGGTTTTTGGTTTTGGGGTTGTTTTTTTTCTGCCACTTCATTTTTTTGTGATTAATTTTTAGACACTCTTGCTAATCAAATTACTAAATTTAATCATGCCCAGCAGACTTTATGCAGATTTCTTAATGATGTTAAAGAGCCATCCCTACTCTGTTCTAACAAGGAGTGGCAGGGGAAAGCATGATTGCCATTACAGGTCTAGGAGGCAGGCCTTGAAATGGCAGCAGTTGCAAGTGTGTCGGTGTTCAGAGGCCAGATTATAAATTAAAGCAAGTTAACCTCCACTTGTCCATAAGGTGAATCTCTCAATCTTGCCTAGGTAAGATTGGTCCCTGCATCCAGCAGCTCGTACAAATGAACCAGAGACACTTGCCTGTGGGCCACCATGTTCTTAAGTGCTGTAACAAGTGTGTAAATCACTGTTTTTCTAGAAGAGAAGCTTTTATAATGTACACAATGTTTGTAGGTGGAATAGCATAGTGTTTTATTTTCCCTTTCTAGATGATGACAATTCAGAAGAAGGTCTTCACACTATCCATTCGGGAAGGCACGAATATGCATTCAGCTTTGAGCTTCCACAGACGTAAGTGTCCGCACGTGGTCCCTGCTGTCCATCCACTTGAGAAAATTCCTGCTGTGGGTGGAGGGGAAACCTTTTCAATGGTGGTAGGAATTGTGCTCTGACATACAGGAGAGGACATAATCTCATTAAACTGAAGAGGTTGCTTTCAAACTGATAGGCATTTCCCTTTTTCTTTTCTTTTTTTTTCTGTAAAATAGCTCATTGCTGCCCAGTTGCTCACTTTCTTGTGACCAGGTTATACTGACTTACTAGGTTTTCTACCTCAACTAACAGTTTACTGGAGGTGTGCAGGCCAGCAGAACTCAAGAACATAAATGAATTGTTAGTGCTCAGTCTGGAACAGCTGTGGCAAGCTTTAACTGTGTTCAAACAAAAGAGGAGCAGACTGTTCCCCTTTAAAGAGGGTGTTTGCACCAGGCTGGGCTTCATGCAAAAGACTTGCTTGGAAATACAAGGAAGTGTGGGTGAAGCACGAAAAACTCATTTGTCTCAAAGCAAACACGAACCAGAAGTGTTAACATAAAAGGTGATTCCATGCAAGTCTGAACTGTGCAATGTAGACATTGTGAATTGAAGATTTATGCTGAGTATTTTCCAGTATGGAGATGAGATAAAAATGCAAGTTGCAATAAAGTTTAATGCTCAAACTGGGAGAATCTGGACATGGATGGAATAAGGAGCCCTCTGCTGCAAAAGGCAAGCAGTGAAGTCATTAAGATTGACTGGCAGTGTGTTATGTGAAATAGCCAAGTACCTAATATTAAATATTATAAACTATCTTGTTTTTTTGAGGTGCTTATTTATCAGAATCTGCAGATAAATACTTACACAGGTTGGTTTCAAAGTGAGCAACACAGGGCTTCTCCACTGTTCCAGTAGGATCTATTGTGAAAATCTGTACACATGGAGATTTTTGAAGATGGAGTTCTGTGAAAATCTCAACCAGAAGAAGGCTAATACTGATCTTCCCTTGAGTTGGAAGGGATATTTAAGTACGTAAAAACCAAAGTGTTAGTTTGAAATGAAACCAGATAGCTGGCAGAATCTCACAAGCATTGTTCAAAGCACAGGTTCTAAGTTACTTGAAGGAAAAACTGTGAAACCAGCTGTTGCTAATACTGAAAAAAAAGGCTGGTGTTAAAAACTAAGTTTGACACTGCCTCCTTACTTGTTATGTCCTTATTTAAAAAATTTACTTAATACAGAGAAATAATGGAAAGAAGAGACATGGTGACCTCACTGATTCTTACCCTAAAGAATATTGGGTAAGATGGAACATTGGAAAATATATTGTCATTTGGATTACTAGGAAAAGAATAAATACTTCGAATATGTAAATACAAGAGTCAAACCTGTAACTGAAACTCATCTTAATCTAGTAGTATGGCTAGTAGTTTTCACTCTGGAAAATGCGACAGTATTGCAAATAATTTGTTTATTGTTTCAAATATACTGTCATATATAAATTAAAATTACTTGTGCAACAATAAGGAAAAACAAGTTACTGCTAATTGGAGGTAACTGCAATACAAAAGCTTTTGTCTTCCATTTTATGATGTTACAGAAGGGGAAAAAAGTGATTCTGAAAGGTTTGGAGAACCTTTCTATATTGTTTTTCTACCAGCTCCCCAAAAAAATCTGTCCAAGTTTCAGAGCAGAACAGGCTTGATGATTTTATGTATTTTATGTATATGTAGTTAGATACATTCATGGACAATATAAATGTTTAAAGCTGGTTTTGTCAGCCTAGAGGAAAATTAGAAGGTACTCAAAATAGCCTCTCCAGAACTCTGAATTGAAATATTTACTCTGCTTAAGGGGTAACAAACTGCTGAAGTGCCAGTTACAGCTAAAATTAACTTGATGCTGAGTTAAGAGCTGTATAAACAACAAATGGTGATTTACAAAATAATGATAGCTGAAACAACAATAGGTTGATACTGATGATAATTTTAAGTTGGTAGTCTGCATTAGACCTTAAAAGGGCATGCTTTTCTCTATAGACTCCAAAGTGGCCTCTTAAGTTTAAAGGAAGTGTGTGCTCTCCTGGCATTTTCTAGTACAATTCTTCAATTGATTCTTAAAATTTATGCAAAAATCTAGTAGGATGAATTGGAGATGATTTTTTTTCTCCCATCTTTAATGTTGACTTTTTTTTTTCCCTGAGGTATGGAAACTTTACAGTTACGCTGCATTAAATACTACAGTGCATTAAAAAAAAAAAAATGCAATTCTACATACTAATCCATGATCTGATCAATTGTATCATTATTAGAAAGGAGGAGGATTTTACTCAGTTTTGACCTTTGTGTCCTGCACAGACCACTTGCTACCTCATTCGAAGGCAGACATGGCAGTGTGCGCTATTGGGTGAAAGCCGAATTGCATAGGCCTTGGTTTCTACCAGTAAAATTAAAGAAGGAATTTACAGTCTTTGAACATATAGATATCAACACTCCTTCATTACTGGTAAGAATTGACAGAATTACTCATTCTTTATTTCTGGCATTAAAAAATAATAAACTATAATAACTGAAACAATAGCCACATCTAATTTTACCTAATATTTATTTGCTAGTTTAATTGCAGCTGATCTTAAGTATTATATCAGTTCAGCAACTCTGTAACTACCGGTATTTTGAAAGCTATGTTTTCCTGTACTTGGAGTTGCTTCACTTTTAAGACCCATGAAATGGCTTTGTCAATTTGGATTGTAAGACTATAAATTGTAAAATGTCAAGAGAAGGAAAATTTTGAGAACTGTTCCTCTTTGCTTATGAGTAACAAATAATCTGTGCAAGGAACAGCATATCTTTAAATGCATATTATAGAGATTGCTAACTTAAAAATGCAAAGTAAAAAGCGAACTGGCATGCATAACAGAATTTCCATATGGATCGTTTTCTACCAATGGGGAGAAATTATCACAATTCTGTATAATTTTTTTTTTCTGAAATTGCATTTACTTAATTTCAGTATCACAACTGCTTTAAATGAGAATTGTATTTCAATCTGGCCTAAAATTACCTTTTTTTTTTATCTTACATTTAAATCTATGGAGGGGGAAAAAAAGCCCCTAAAAGTCCATTGAAATAGGTTTCTTGTGTGTATGGGTGAAAAATCAGACCTTCAGAGGGATGTTGGCCTTGCACAAATTCCATTAAAATCAAAGGACTTCCATTTGAATTTAATGGTCTTTGGATCAAGTCCTAAATCCCGCTGTTGTGTAAAATAATAGTCTATTTGTTTAACAGAGATGAAATAGGATTATTCTGAAACAGAGGAAATAGCAGGAGTCAAGGTTACAGTACTGTAGCTTAAAGTTGTTGTTTCTGAAATGTGTACTGGAAGGATGTTCTAGTTTACTGATAAATGAAAAGCTCTACCCACAGTATGTTGGGATGTGTGGGCTGTAAAACTTTTTCTGAAGTTTAACAATATTTGTGTATAAAAACTATTTGGAGAATGAAGTATATTGGAAAAAGCAGTGATAATGAGTAATGTAATTAGATTAAACCCTACACCTGCATTTAACTTGCTTGAGTTTCTTTCCTCTATAAACAAAACCAGCTGTGTTTATCAAAATATGTAATAAGTACATTATGAAAATAATCTTTAAAAAAGGGTGAAGAGATTAATGGAACTCTTAATTAACTGGATTATGTTGTTCTTTTCTTGCAGTCACCCCAAGCAGGCACAAAAGAAAAGACTCTCTGTTGTTGGTTTTGTACCTCAGGCCCAATATCCTTAAGTGCCAAAATTGAAAGGAAGGGCTACACCCCAGGTACGTAACAGAATGATAGGAAATGTTTTTCCTTCCCTTCTAAAATGACAGTTTGTTCTTAGTGCATTTATATAAACAAAGCATGTAAACTATTCTTGCCATCTCAGTCTGCATTCAGTGGTTTTCTTGATGCTTTCTTAACTACTTGTGCTAGCTGTGTCTCCAGATGGTCAAGGGACATATGCTACTGTTGAACCTATGCATTTCTTTTAGTTTAGCTTGTAGTAGTGATACTATTCCTATAAGCATCAGTGGGTTTGTTTTCAAGTTGGAGCGTTGCTAGGAGCAATTGTAACAATAACATTGTAACAATGCATTACAACAACATATAGAATGTGGCAGTTTGCTTAAGATGCTTTGTTAAACATAAAAAGAATGTGAAATCCTGTTTTGTTTCAGGTGAATCAATTCAGATCTTTGCTGAGATTGAGAACTGCTCTTCCCGAGTTGTGGTGCCAAAGGCAGCCATTTACCAAACACAGGCATTTTATGCCAAAGGGAAAATGAAGGAAGTCAAACAGCTTGTTGCCACCCTGCGTGGAGATTCATTGTCATCTGGCAAAACAGAAACCTGGAATGGCAAACAGTTGAAAATTCCACCTGTTTCCCCTTCAATCCTTGACTGTAGTATAATCCGTGTGGAGTATTCACTGATGGTATGTTGGGTCATCTGTTTCATTTGAGCATGAGTAGTTTCCATCATTCGTTGACCTTGCTAACAAAGCATCTGTGCTAAGTAGATCAGAAAAAAAATAAAATCATGCGCTAGTACTACTCTCCTGACAGGACTTCTGTAAATTCAGTTTAAATCATGTATGTTAAAGCAGTTGTGGTGTGACAACTAAGCAAATGTGTTACAAGTGGGTGACATTTCCATATGAGGGTTCATGTTAATTCTCAGCTGTTTTCAGCTTGGGAAGCTTCTTATCTCCCTTATGGGCATCGATCATAAAACTTAAGTTACTGCTGGAAAATTCCATGGAAAGGTAACTCAGACTAATAATTACAAAAAACTTGTACAAAAAATTGTAATCATGCACCTCTTTTGTTGTTCTTTAGGTGTATGTTGATATTCCAGGTGCCATGGATTTATTCCTTAACTTACCACTGGTCATTGGTACCATTCCTCTACACCCATTTGGTAGCAGAACATCAAGTGTGAGCAGCCAGTGTAGCATGAACATGAATTGGCTCAGTCTGACATTGCCTGAAAGACCAGAAGGTAACTTGACAATACAAACCATAACCAGTTTGCTCATATTTTGATTTTTGTCTGTTTTATTCATCACTGTTGTGGAGAGAACCAAATCGCATCTTTGCTAATGCCCTTGAGGATGTTTCCTTGCCATCTGCTTATCTTCTGTAGAAGAACAGTTGGCAAAGGAGAAATTCTATCTCCATACTTTTCCATATAACCTAAGAAATACCCTTTTTTTTAATGTACAAATCCCAGACCTGGATTTGTGGAGTACAGAGGAATGCCAATGTTCTGTCCTTCCTGCATGTATAGAAACCAGTATTCTAGGTATGTGGTAATTAAGAAAAGCAGTGGTCAGTCTGCTCTTGGATTTGAGTGTAACCTTAAAGTGAAATAGCCTGCTGTCAGGGTTTAGGGTCAGGGCAGCCCCTCAGACTGATAACAACTGCTGTCTTTTAACCCCTGCTCACTCCCCAAAGGGAAGGAGAAAGGGAATAAGGGAGAGAGACTTAGTGATTAGAAAAGGGAACTAGAACAGCTTTCATGGAAAAAAAAGGAATATATAGGCATGTACAAGACCAGTATCAAACACAGCCCCCTCGCTCTTGATGGTAGTTACATCATTGTCACATGCTGTGCAGCAGGCACCAAGAAAGTCCCAGACTGGGCCCTGCAGCAGACAGGAGCTTTGTTCAGGAGCTGGATTCTGGTGCCAGATTCAGGACACACGGAAGGGGAGAAGAAAAGAGAACCCAATAACGAACAAACAATGCCTGAACAAAACACCAGCAATGCCAAGAGACCCTCCAGATCCAAGAGTTTTGCATACTGAATATGGCATATTTGGGATGGAATACCTCAATGGTCAGTTTGGGGTCAACTGTCCTGTCAGCTCCTCCCTGCAGGTGCAGCCTTTCTGCACTCCCCCTGTGGAACACAAGATCCAGCAGTGGCTTGATCTGCACACCAATCCTTGATAATAACTCTAAACATGGGGTGTTATTACTACTAGAAGCAGACTCTGTCTGTGAGAACAGGCTGCTAACTTCAGACAGTGCAGTTAATTAGATGAACTGAATTGAAAAGTAAAATTGCTAAACAGAATTTGTTCACCTTCTACCTCGGCTGCTTCTGCTACTTGTCATGTACAACTCCCAAACAGCAATTTTCCACTTCCAGTGGTTTCCTACAAGACATCAAGATCCATCAGTAAACACAGCATATTGCTTATCGGTATCTGATAACTGATTATATGGTGGGGCTTCTTCAGCATATGTCTCCTCCTGTTCTGGTGGCATTCTAAAGTCTTCTGGCCAATCCATGATCATTTCTAAGATTCCTGGATGATTGAGCTTTCCTGTTCAAGGTCTCTGTGTGATTAATGTAGCCCACTTACTACAAGTAGCATCAATCACATAATGTGTGGAAGGAAAATTACCCTTGAATATCCAGTTTAGGAGGGGTAACTGTGGTGCCAGGAGGGGCTGTGCTTCAGTGCTAATAATTCCAAAGCAGTTCAAACTTCTTCATATGCTGCCAGTATTTCTTCGCCTCAGAGCCTTTGTATCCTTGACTCCAAAATCCTAGGGATCAACCTTAAGTATCCCTTTGTGCTTTCTGTCAGAGGCTACAGGTAGGACCTGTACAGAGCAGTCCAACAACTGCTTCAAAAAAGCCACTGAAGTCACTTACCTGTCTGCTGGTGTGTCTTACAATGACAAAAGTTTAATATTCACCATGTTAAATATTTTGGCATGCATAAGAATTTGCTGTTTGAACTGTATGTGACATTTCCCTGCAGCACCTCCTAGCTATGCAGAAGTGGTCACAGAGGAGCAAAGGCAGTCCAGCCTGGCACCCATAGGTGCTTGTGAGGACTTGGAGCGAGCACTTCCAGGACCATTGCTTGCATACATCCAGGAGTTCCGTTTTCTGCCTCCACCCTTATATTCAGAAGTAGGTACCTCTGATAAAATATGATGGTTAATTCTCTTGTTTTTCTGAATTCCGTCTTGTGGAATAATGTAATAAATGTGGTTTTTTGTTTCTCCTTTGTTAAAAAATAGATAAATTATTAAAATTATGGAACCTAGGCAATAAGGCAATGTAATTCTAGCAAAGTGCAGGTGGATTGATTGCATCAAGAGTTTTCAGGACTATTCATAGTTCTAATGCTTCACAGAAATTCCCAGACTGTTGTGAACTGTTACTGCAACTGTGTTAAAACTTGGCATTATGTATAGAATATGTGGTGTTGGTTTAACGCCAACATTTTAAGTCTATAGATGCACAATGTGCGAATGTTTTTCAGCTATGCTTCATTCTGAAACTATGTATTTTGGGTTCTGTGCATATAGTGCTTTCAGAAGTTTTTGTGCAGAGCAGTTACAAACATGTTCTTTCTTAGAACCTTCTGAGTATATTCACAGAAACATCTAACATTTGTGGCTGCATTTTTAGTCCTGTGAAATCCACTCAGTAACTTTGACAACTTAAAAGCCTTCCATGTTCATTTTTCAGGAAAAAGCAGTGGTACAGGACAGAAGTAAAACATAGTCCTTTGGCTAAGTCTTGCCTGAATTCACCCACTGTTAATCTTGGGGTTTTTGTTGTTTTTTTTTTTCTCCCCTGAAAAACTAATCTGCTCTTGAGTGGGCATAGAGGGACAGTGTGTTTTGGTTGTTGAAGACTTCTCAAGACTCTTCGATAGCCTAAGCCTAGGCTACAACTCAAGTCTTTCATTTTGGGTACTTAAAGATTTAGAAGCCTTTTTTCTCTTAAAAAAAAAAAAAAGTGGTTGTGTAAAATTAGCTAATGTGACTGTTGGCTAAACTATACAGTGTCAAACTTAAGCTATATTTGCTGCTCAGTTTGGGAGAATTAAGTTAGCAGGTAGTTCCCCTTCTTTGACTATAAAAAGGAAGAGGAGGTAAAGTGTGGTACACATGAATTTCAGAGACGTTTTATGGAGTTTTCAAGGATTAGTTACTTGAAAATTAAAAGATTGACTTTTTACTAATAACTTTGTGTCTTTTGAAGCACAGAATCTTCTGAAGTCAACTAATTTCTAAATTACTTTTTTAGTAATGAGTCAAGTGATCTCTTCAGTGCTTAGTAAATAGTTCCAAAGATTTCTGTGCTACTAAAGTGGATTTTCAAGTTTAGTTCCTTATGCTTATCCTTACATTGGCATCAACTTGTACTTAAAAATTTTCCACTTTATTTTGTGGAAGAAAAGTTCTGTCTGATGGACTAGAAGTTCCTAGTTATTGGAAGAACCTTTGGATTGGGAATGCCATTTGTCAGTATGGTTGTCATAAACTGGTTAGTTTTAGCGGTTTTTTTGGTGTCTTTTTTGTTTCTAGCAGCTGACTCTAAAAATGCCTTGGTTGTATAGTTTGTGGTTTGTTTTTTTTTTGTCCTCTTGATTAGATTGATCCAAACCCAGATCAGCCTATGGATGACAGACCATCTTGCCCATCTCGCTGAAGGAATCAGCAAAAAGCTGACTCAACGTGGGTTTGGAATTGTACCTGCCATGTTGAAAGTCAAGGCGTCATAGTGGAGACACTTTGAAAGGAAGTGGTTCTGCTCTTGCCTTTATGGTGAATAAATTAAAACAACCTGTGATCATGCTTTGAAGCCTACAGTAACAGTGTAGGACTGCTCCACATGCGTGAAGACCTGCGCTTTGGTTTTACCCTTCCCCCCCATCCCCCCCCCCAACCTTAAATACTGGCACATACTAGGAGCAGCCTTACTAACCTACAGTTGTGTGTCAAAAACACTCAAACCACATTTGTAAGAGAGGGGATGGATTACTCTTACATTTGGAAATTTGCACATGCTCATTGCTTACATTCTGCGATTCAGTGTCACTACAGCTTTTTTTCTCGTTTATGCCAGCCTGTTGTTACCCTTTCCTCCTATTTGTTTGTGGTCCACACAATAAGGAGCAAAAGAAAGCTTTGGCGAAAAAAAGAAAAAAAATCACAAAAATAAAATACAAAATACCACCA
>JANHGL010011512.1:11692-33287 GCA_024611195.1 Ceyx melanurus | reverse complement strand
GCTGCCCAGGGAGGTTGTGGAGTCTCCTGCTCTGGAGACATTCCAGCCCCCCCTGGATCTGTTCCTGGGTGACTTGGCCTAGGTGCCCCTGCTGTGGCAGGGGGGTTGGACTAGATGATCTTCTAGCTCCCTTCCAACCCCTGACATTCTGTGAATCTGTTTGACAGAGCTCACCACAGCCCTGGAAACTTTCATAGACTCATCAGTCCCACTGCATTTAGGAGCTTCTGAAAACCTGGGTTATCAGTTTGGGATGCTCAGATTACAGAAAAGCCTCAAATACCAACAGATGAAGCTGCACCAGTTTGGACACAAATAGATCTGCCCAGGGGCTCCAGAGATGCCCTGGTTGGAGGAGGTCAGTCATCACCCACACAGACTTCAGGGAAACTCTTCACTCCCCAGCCCCAGATGGTCTCTGTGAGGATGCCAAACCTGCCAGGACCTGCTCTGTCACATCCCAAACCTCTCCCCTGTGTCCTGCAAGACTGTGCATCTCCCTTGTGCCCCATGACAGAGGAGAACATACGGACTAAACATCTAAACAGCTTTTAAAACAATGCAAATAAATACCCAGGTGCAAGGTGCTTTAAGGCATTACCACCAGCTCCCATTTCCCCACAATACATTCTGGTTCAGGAAAGGCAGGAGGCATTTGAATGCTACTAGGAAAAAAAGTAAAGGCTGAAAACTCCAGCAGTTACCAGCAGAGGCCCTGGCAGAGGAGCACAGACTGCCACGTGTAAATAAAGAACCACACATACTTTCATTTATATCTAAATATAGATAAAACTATATATATATATCTGTATAAATTAAGTTTACATATGTATGTATATACAGACACACATGCATGAATCTCAGTAGTCACTTCTGTTAGAAACCCAGTGCAAATCTCTGCAAATAAACATCAGTTATTTGGATATTCTTGAGTGTAAGCATTGTTTTCATAACTATACATTAAAATTCTCCACAGTAGTCACCCTTGTGGGAGTAACAACACGGTTGATAAGTTGTAAACTAAAAATATAGGCTTTAAAAATTCTTTGAAGAACAGGTATAGCCAGTAAGTGTGTAACTTCCAGGACAAACCAAAGTGATCAGAACAGAAAACCAGACTTGAGTACATGGCTCCAAAACATTTTGTGTTGCCAGAATACATGCAAGAGGGCAGGACCTTTCCAGTGCTCTCCAGTGCTCCCAGTCCCCCAAGAGTCCCTTCTGAAGAATTTCTGTAATTGTGATGGGTTCTGTGATTGAAACAATTTAATCAGCTTAAAGGCAGAGAAGAATTTTTTTGGAAGAACCATGGAACTGAGGATTAACTTGCACTTCTAGGTTACAGTACACCCTGATTTACCATAGTTTCTGTTCCCATCCATTATGGCTTAGCCCTTCACCTTGTGCAGTTTCAAGTCCTTTCAAGCTCCTCCTCGGGGTTCTCTCCTGGTTGAAACCATGAGTTTCCAGTGCAGCAGACTGAGGAACTGTCAGTTAGCTACTGACTTTCAGGCTCTCAGAGTTTCTTATCAGAAAATAGGAAAGAAACCAAACAAACCACCAACAAAAGAAAACAGAACTAATGTAGGGGTTCCAGGATGCTGGTGGGCAACTGCACAGCATCAGGAGTTACATAAAGTTTGATTTTTCTTTTGTGAAAACTGCATTGTACATGACAGAAAAAGTGCATGAACCACATGAACCCTCTTCATGTGACATTAGAAACCCACTGTGACCCCTGCCCAGCCCAGACTTTGTCTCTAGACCGATTTTCCAGAAAAATTCTAATCCCATTCAAATTTCCTGAACATCAAGGTTATATTTTACGGGAAATAAAGGCCAAATTTCATGTCCACGCACTGGTGGTACATAAAAATTACCAAGTCCTCATGTCCTAAGAGCAACAACAAAATCAATAAAAGAAAGCATGGTCCAAAGGATAAAGTGCAATTAAGGATCATTTCAGTGGTGCTAGAAAGCTTTCTAATTCCGTAGCTTTATTTCTTGGCGATTTTATTCAACTTTTAGTTACAACTTTTTCCTTTTTGCTTCTGTCCCCATCTTGCCAGTACTGTTCAGTCTGCATCTCTGTGAGGCGTGAGACAGTTCTCTGAAAAGCAAAGATCTCCTCTTCCCCTGTGAACACGGAGAGGCCTTTGGCAGAATCCTGCAGCAACACACAGACAGACCACAGCCTCTGAGACAAACACACACTGAAGGGCATCCGACCCAGCTCCTGGGCCTGAGTGGCTTACAGGCTTTGACAATACACATTTTTGGCATCAAAATTTTAAATTAAATACAATTTAAGTTTAATTTTGGCATCGAAACTTGAAATGGATGCCCCAAAATGAAAGAAAACCACCTATTTCAGCTAGGTAATCCTCTGGAGGAACACAACACCACAGAAATTTGCACGTAAAGCAAAATGATGACATGTTAACTATCTGTTTCACTTTTCTGTTGTTAATCATACACAGATTTAGACCAACCGTTTACAAATCCGTTAACAATAACCAGATTATTGGGAAAAGGAAAAATGGAGTAAGCAACATGCAAAATAATGCTGCTTGTGAGGATTTCTGAGTCCTAAAGAGTCTAGGAAGAGGTAGAACAGACTATCTTTATTTTTGTATTTTAAATGTAGGAGCTAAACTGAAATCAGTATTTGCATACGTGATTGAACAGATACAATGATTAACAATCAAAATGACCCTAAAATAGTTCTATATATTGTGATATTTTCTTTGACTACGAATAACCAGCATACCATGCAGTTGTGAGAGAGACAGATCCACTGCAGGAAAAGCACCAACTCACTAGTCAAATTTTACTTGACTCTTCTTCCTCAAACGCTGCTAGATTCTGACACCAGCACCAATGTTGTTAGGCAAGGGAGAGATGTTAATGTGGTGTACCTGGCTCAAGTCCAGATCATCCATCAACACTCTGTGGTCCTCCAGCTCACCACTGTCCTGCCCTAGCAGGAACAAGCTCTGGAGAGGGGCTGCTGCAGAACAAATGATACGCACCTGAGGGGAGGGAAACAAATATCATCACTTGGGCTTCACTGGAAAGGGATGAGATACTTGTTTTCATTAAAAGCAAACATCAAATTATGACCCTGGGCTTGTTTTGTGTCTTTTTCCAGATACATTCTCTTTCTCTGACTAGCACTGCTGTTGCAGTTTTACCTGACACCTCCCACTAGAGCAGGTTGCTCAGAGCCCCATCCAGCTTAGCCTTAAACACTGCCAAGGAGGGGCTTCCCCCACCTCTCTGGGCACCCTGGGCCAGTGGCCACCACCCTCATGGGGAAGAACTTCTTCCTAATATTTGATCTGAATCCACCCAGCTCTAGTTTTGATCCATTCCCTCCAGTCCTATCACTACCTGGCATCCTAACAAATCCCTCCCTCTCCAGACTTCTTGCAGCCCCCTTAAGATACTGGAAGGCCAAACCAAGGTCTCCTCTGAGCCTTCACCTTACAGGATCTTCTTCTCAGCTGTGACTCATGGGACTTTTATTCCTAGAACAACTCATGGAACTGTGCTATTAAATATGACAAATAGCTGCTATATGGGCAATGAGGTCACAATCATACTTTCTAAAATAACAGCTATCAAGTATTAGTAACTAATGCTTTCTTTCTCCCCAGGGTTGGATTCCTCTCTGTAGATAAGTGCCCTGCACACCCATGTCCATCTAAAGAATCTTCACACTCCAAATTCCTCAGAAAGCTGAGTGGAGCTACCTGTGTTCAGAAAGCTGAGTGGAGCTACCTGTGTTATTCAAATGCACATTATTTGCAGTGTCTCAGGACAGCTGCAATAAGAAAGGCTGGGACTGTTTAGTTTGAGGAAGAGGAGGCTAAGAGGAGACTTCATCACTCTCTACAGCTACCCGAGAGGACACTGTGGAGAGGTTGGTGCTGGTCTCTTCTCACAGGTAATTAGCAATAGAACAAGAGGGAATGGGTTCAAGCTGCAGCAGGGTAGGTTTAGACTGGGCACTGGGGAAAAAGTTTTCACAGAAAGTCAGAGACACTGGCACAGGCTGCCCAGGGAGGTGTTGGAGTCCCCAGCCCTGGATGTGTTTCAGGGTGGTTGGGATGTGTTTTTGAGGAACATGGTTTTGGGGTGAACTTTGCAGAGCAGGGTTAATGTTTGGACCTCATGATTCCAAGGGTCTTTTCCAACCTGAATGATTCTGTGATTATTACATAAGGAGATGTTTGTGGAGGCAGAACATCTGCACTGTGCACAGGTCTCCACAAACAGGCTCTCTCAGGTGTTGCTTTCAAACAACTACCTGGGAGAGGAGTTTAACACGTGTGGTTTTCCTGTGGAGGAAAACAGAGCAGTGTTTGCTTGCAGCTCTGAATGACAGCAGGTAGCCAGAGCAGACACCCCCAGCCCAACACTTAGTTACTATTATTAGCACTATTATTAGTTTATAGTGTGTCCTCTTACAAACAGTCCATTTCCAAATCAGAAAGCACAGCAAATCTGTCTGGCTTCAGTGAGACTGCTCATACCCTTAATGAGTTCAGCACCTTGCTGAAACCTTAGCCCTTGCTGGCCCTTTCTGATCATCTTGCCAAGACATTCTTGAAAATAAATTAATACCAACTGATGCTTCCCGTTTGCATAAATATTTAAGTGTGTGAATATATAAACTCACATAAATTATAGTTTCATATCTTACACTAATTAAAAAAAATATCTTCAAGGTGACCACTGCTTTGCTTTAGTAGTGCTGATTTAGCTTCCACAATTGAAACCTCTGTAAATCCACAGGAAGAGCTGCTTTTCATCATCACTATTCCATTAGCAGTTCTTAACCTAATGTAAAGCCTAGAGTGACAGTTTCCTTTAAAATTTAGTGATTTAACTATGCTGCTACCTGCTCTCTTCAGGAAGGCACTGATTCCCAACCAACTACTCATTTACATTGACTGCAGCAGGGTTTGCAGCACAAGCTTTCATGACTAAAATGATGACATGGCTTCTGTGATTTTACCAGGCTAGGAAAAAAATAACATTTCAAGAGAGGCAAATGAGCTCAGGCTTATATTTATGGTCATGCTTAATACTCTTAGAAGTTACAGAAAAAAAAGAAAAGCAAACAACCCAACCTGCTCATTTCCCTTTATTGCAGTGGAGCCTTTTCCATGGAGCTGGAATGATGTTTCTTAGCAGTGCCATTTCATTCTGCTTCTGTGTTCCAAATCACAGAATCATTGCTACAGAAAGCCTTGCTTCAATGCTAGCAGTCAGGGTTTAGGGCTCCCAGTATTATACACCCAGGAAAGGCTTGGTTCTCACCTTATGCTCATAGAAGGTGTCAATAAGAGTAATGAAACGACGAGCTTGTGTCCTTTTGGCCATTGTAAGAAGGGGTATGTTGTGAACAAAGACTGTGTCAAAATGCTTTGAGATCTCCAAATAGTCACTGGCCCCAAGAGGCTGAAAGAAAACAAACCATAAGCAATGGAAACCCAGTATAGAATGGCACATAACTGCTGTATCTCAAAATACTCCAATTACAGGGTGTAAAGTCCTGATCTTGGTTATGTTTCTTCATGTCTGCCCCTACAGACAGAGTTACACAGAGGTTTTCTAGTTCACTCACAGTGTTGGCTTTACCTGAACCATGTCCCTTAGCAACAGATGTGGCTCTTCTGCATCTTGACAGTGTTACAGTCTCTGACAACCTCAAATAATCACTATCAACCATCATTCGTAGAAGAAAAAAACAGGGTTAAGACACAAAGCAAACCCATAGCACAGATAATTTGAACAGTTATTAAGATGCAATCCCCAGGCTAGTTACTAAATTGTAAGTAGAATGGAGTTCACCCAAGACTAACCCAGACTCAATAAAAATCTCACGTTCAAAAAATACTGTTTTGTAGCAGTTCTTTTGTTCATGGTCTCACCTGTAATGACATAAAAATCTTTTCATTAGTCTGTTATCTAAACCATCAACAAAACAAAATATATGCACAAAGAGTAGTAGCTCATTCAAGCATAGATTCAAATACATTCATTTTAAACTACTTTTTCATTAAATGGATGTGATTTTTTTTTCTGCCAGATCTTCCCTATCAGTACTGCAGGCCATACTTTATCTTGAGAAAAACTTCCCACTCCTGACACTCAGCCCCTTAGTTTTACTTGTATGACTACTTCAGCATCTTGGATGCAAGTGCTCCACAGAGCAAGATCACCAGCATTTGGGTGGTGATGTCTCATCTCCTTTCCCAGCTAACAAAATGTGCTGTACCAACAATACAAGAAGGTTATAAAGCACTGCAATACTGCTAACAACTTAGAAACAATAAATAAAAATACTTCCTCAGACTGAAATTGCTAGAGAAATTTGCTGTAGGCAAAGCAAAGCTGCTTAACTAGAACCTTGCTGCAAAAAGTTATTTAGAGCAATTATCAACAGCTGTCCATGAGCAGGACTTGGGGATTTATTTAGATGCAAGAATGAAAAACATGTAGGAATTATTCATACACCAGCACAGTAGAGAGAAGCCCTGATGGCATTTCAAAAATTCTTCTGCAAATGAATGGGAATAAGCTGGAGCTTCTCAGCAGCCAGCCCCCCAGGCAGGTATTAAAGCCTCTGACTCCAGGCCAGTTCTCTCATTTGCAGCCTCAGGAGTCACCCTGTGTTCCCATCATAATCACACTGCCTCCCTGTCACATCTATGGAAAAAAAAATATTAAACAAAAACCTGCAAATGTTTTTAGCAGAACAGCATGAAGACTATTTTCTCTCCTCAGTTATATCTGCTGGTTATTTCCCCCCTCCTTTTCAGTCTTCCAGCCACTACTATTCTTAACCAGAAACTCATGCTCACTACCAGCAACAGTATCATCTGGACAAATTGTAGCTAAACTCAAAATGTTCTGATGAAATAAAGCATGAAAAAGTTCAAGAAAGTGAAAGGAACTGCTGGATGAAACCATGCTAGAGCCTCTGCATAGCTCACCAGCAGTGACCACCAGCTGGAAAACAACTCTATCAAGTACAGAAGAAAACGGTGGAAGAACTAAAAGTAACCCCACTAGGATGCTGCTGGAGATTTTAAGACTGGTGGTTAGGAAATGGTTCTTTTTATTCCATACCTAGGACTGAAGCACTAAGTACAGAGGAGATCTAGGATGCCTGTGTGCTCAGAGGGACAACAGCAGTGATCTAATTGAACATGAGAAAGGGAATAATTTCTCATGCTCTAGAAAAGAAATTACAAACATCACCACTATTCAGGTTCATTATTTTACCATGCACAAAGAGCCCGAGCACTCTTCTGCAAAGACCAAAGCCTGGAGGAATGATTCTGTCTTGCCCCAACACAACATACCCTTTCTCACCCATTCCAAAATAAATGAAAAAACAAAAATTAAAAGCTTCATACTTCTGTAAAATCCACGAGCCAAAGAGTGCAAGCACTGAGATATGTATCTAAAAACTTACTGCTGTGGGTAACCAAAAATGAAAAACCAGGGGAGTCAGGGGGAGGAAACCAAGGCTAATGCATTTCAAATGGCAAGAAAGGAAGATGGAATACTCCTTTTGCTTTTTATACAGCCATAAATCCACAGTTCATAGAGGGTTCCCATGTGCTGCTTGATCACAGCCAAACAAAAATCCAATCTACTTCAGCAGTTCAAAAAGCAGGAAAATAGAAAATCCCTCTAATGAAGGACACAAAAGGCAGATCATTTTGAGCTGTTTGACAAGCATTTCTGAATCACCTATGCCAGCACTAGATAACAGTCTGCAGATGCTGGCAGAAAGGTGCCTCTGGAGACTCCAAAATCTTGCCATCATGAAGATCTGAGCCTAGCAGCCATGAGTATTGTCAGGGTGAGTCTGCAGCTCCCTGGGACAGAGCTGGAGCTGAGAGCCAGGCTGCTCCACACTGCTTTCTCTTCACAGAGTGGTCTTGTTACAGACAGACAGAACCCTGGAGATAAAGACAAAAGCTTTTAATCTGGTTCTCAACATGACTTATTCTCATCCTGGACACATCCTTTAATTGTCTTCTGCCTTACTCTGCCCACTGTAAAAAGAAGAAAGCACCAGCAGATTTGCAGACACTGTGGGGACAGTTTAAAGCCCTTTTTGTTTTTAACCTTCACATGGGCCCAATCTCCCCTCTGCCTGCAGCTCCAAAGCTTATCTAAGTCATCAGCCACACTCACAATGCCCCAGATGCAGGAGACCACATGCAGGGGCACCCTGACAGCTTTTCCAGTCTCACTCTCACTGCCCTGCTGCCCTTGCAAAACTTGCAGGGGGCTGGCACCAGTGCCAAGTGTGCCACACTGGAAAGGGCTGGGGAAATGGGTCCAGATGACACCACTGCTGGAGATGCTGGCTGACCAGCCCACACACAGCAGCTCCACCAAGGAGATTCCTGCTCTTTCAGCAGCCAACAGCCCTCCCCTCACCTTTACAGTATTGCTTACAGACCTTTTTTCCTCAGCATGCAGCAAGCATTGGCTGGGTCCCCACTACCAACAATAGCCTCAGACTAGAAATCAAGACTAGTAGCAAATGATTTTAGACACTTGGCATTGTCCTCTGTGCAATGCTCCACAGATTACATTTATTTTATGAACCTCAACCAATTCATGTTACTCAGTAGCACACATGAAGGTATTACTTCCTCCAAAATTGCTAATGAAGCTACAAATCCTCCTAATATTGTTACATATCTATGTAATCCTCTTCTCCAAAGTTTAGCCTGATTAATCTGGTCCTCTGAACCACATTCTAAAAATAACAACTTGATTTGGTGTGTATTTCTGGTACTGTCTAATGGGTTTTTTTCATCATCAAAGCTCAACTTCAGCACTGTAATGCACTTCAGTAACTTTATCATTTATTAAATTAAAACACCCTCAAACAACCCAAACCATGAACAGGTAAGGATTCTTCCTTCTTATGGTATTCCTGCTCCTGTATGTGTCCATAAGGTAAAGCTGTTGCAGATTTTCATCATTAATGATGCCAGGAGTCAGTTTTTTATGCATCATACTCATGCAAAATGCATTAGAGCGAGCAGGGCTGCCCTCCTGACAGAGTCTTTGCTCCACTTCAGCCTGCTTGGCTTTCTCACTTTCATTTGTTTTTGTTTCTCTGTCTACTTAAAGCATGTTCAGCAATCATCATCTCAGTTCAAGTGGGATGTTTATTATCTGAAACTCTCTGTGGACTGTTTGAAGAGTTAGATGTCCCCTGCTTCTATTCAATATTCCATTTAATTAAAGTATAAAACATCCTTTTGTCGACTCATTGTGACAGAGCTGCTCATCTTTTAGAGGTTGTTTGAAGAATACAGAATGCTCTATATAAGGTATTTCATCTTAAGAGAATTTTTTTGTTGACATTTGAAGATGTTCCAGTAACATCAAGAAGAGCTGTGGTTGACAATCACAAAGTAGTGCAGACATTCCAACACTTTCTAAACCCAAAGTACAGTTTAAGGCTAGATAGTATTTACAACTTAGACCTTAAAAAACATGGGTTTGTCCTCCCAGTTCCAACTCCAAAGTCCCCAAAAGTAGTTAAGCCTTTAGAGGAAATAAATCAATAAACACAGTGTTTCTGATGCTTTGTACAGAAAGTGAACAAGCCTACAAACAACATCCACAAGTGTAAGAGGTAAAACACAAGAGGTCTTAAGAAAAAAATTTATATACATAAAAATTACATGTAAATTCCCCTTAAATAAGCCACTAGATCACTATCTTGTGATTTAAGTTTTCAAAAGAACCCAGAAACAATGGGAATTAGGTTTATAGTTCCTTCTATTTATGTCTATTTAAATATTGGTATTTACTGTTAAGATTTCAATAACATGGAAAATGGTTTGGGTTGGTTGTTTGTTTTTTTAAAGGGTATATTCAGACTTTTAAGGAACAACAACAACAACAATCATTTAAAAGACAAACTCTTAAAACTACAATTAGCTTTAGGAATTTTGTCTTTCTGTATTCCCTAGTCTAAGAAGTATAAGACCTAAAACCTCAAGGTCTATGCAGCTTTCACTGAAGGGAGTGTTTTCTAAAATTAAGCCCAGATACACATAAAATAAGGTTTAAAAAAAAAAAAAAAGATAGTTCAACTAACAATATTACCACATTACAGTATTTCCACTTGAAATATATTTCTTACATGTATTTTATAAAACATACTTGTGTGTTAGGTAAGGTAACTTTTTTTTGGGGGGGGGAGTGGAAGGGAATGGTGTAAAATGTGATTGAATTCTTAAAGAAAATGTAGCTAATGAAAGCATCTTAATCTTAATTGTGCATCTTAATCTTTACAGTTTCAGCTGTAAAAACTAATTGCCTGCCTGGAATGAAACGAAGACCAAAATCAAATTAAGGTAAACTATATTTCTAAAAAGTTACTTAAAATGATGCTCACTTCTCAGCAACTCCACAGCATGTTTGGTTACAGCTACACCTGACAATCCTAAAGATGACACCAAATTATACAGTGGATACATTTAGTAGTTTTTAATGACAGTATTTCTCTCAAAACGATGCAGAATCATTAAACTGCAAATGCAGCTGAGTCATGTCATCAGCTAGACTTAGAGATGACTTGAATTCTTAAATCACTTGGTGCCTTTGAAAATGGTGACTTTAAAAAAACCTCAGTTCCACCTTTCCTCTTGAAGTGCAAGCTGTTGAAGTCAGGAACCACATCCTCCTCCTGGTCTGTAAAATGTGCTTATTGCAATGGAACAACCTAACACAAACTGACTAATGCTGCTTTGTTGTGTCCAGCCCCCAGCTCTACAGCCTCCCTTCAGGTGCTGCAGAGAGTGCTGAGCTCTCCCCTGAGTCTCCTCCAGCTGAACAGCCCCAGCTCCCCCAGCCTCTCCTCAGCAGACTTTCCCTGCAGCCCCTTCCCCAGTCCTGTCTCTCTCCTCTGGACCCTCCAGCCCCTCAATGTCCTTCTGGAAGTGCAGGGCCCAGAGCTGCCCCCAGTGCTCCAGGGGAGGCCTCCCCAGTGCCAGACACAGGGGGAGAATCCCAGCCCTAGTCCTGCTGCCCACACTGTTCCTGATCCCAGCCAAGGTCCCATTGGCTTTCCGTGCCAGCTGGGCACACACTGGCTCATCTTCAGCTGGTTGGCACCCAGCACTCCCCAGTCCCTCTCTACTGGGCCACTCTCCAGCCCCTCACCCCCAGTCTGTAGCTGCAGGGGGTTACTGTGGCCAAAGTGTAGGCCCCAGCTCTTGGCCATGTTGAACTTCATCCCATTGGCCTCAGCCCATGGACCCAGCCTGGCCAGGGCCCTCTGCAGCATCTCCTGCCCTCCAGGAGACCAACAGTCTGCCCCAGCTGAGTGTCAGCCGCAGACTGACCAAGTGTAGACTCCATCCCCTCACCCAGCTCATCAGGAAGGATGTTGAACAGAACCGGGCCCAGCACTGAACCCTGGGGGACACCACTGGTCACCAGACACCAACTGGATGTGGCACCAGTCACAGCCACTCTCTGTGCCCTGTCACCCAGACAGTTTTTAGCCCAGCACAGGGTGCACCTGGCTAGGCCCCGTGCTGTCAGCTTCTCCAGGATGCTGTGGGTTTGCTGAGGTGCAGACAGACACATCCACAGCCTTCCCCTTGTCTCTGCGACCAGTCACCCAGTCACAGAATGAGATCAGATTTGTTAGGCAGGACCTTCCCTTCCTGACAGCCCTAAACTTCAGTCCTTGAAACTTTGGCAGAGTGGCACAATACCACTGCTAGTATAGTGGGGTAACTTTAGAATCAGAGAGTTGTTTTGGTTGGAAGAGACCTTTAAGATCATCAAGACCAGCCATTAACCCAACACTGCCAGGTCACCATTAAGCCACCTCCTAAGCACCACATCAGAAATTCTAGTGAACAGCAATGTTCATGCTTTTGCTTCAACTATTATGTTCTTCCCCCATTTCAGCTCCAGGGGAAAGGAAAATCCACTGTGACTACATGACTGGAGAGCAGACCAGTGGACAGAGCCCAGTTTTATCCTCTTGCACCTCTACTCTCACAGCTCCAGTTCTGATGCAATGCCCACGACTGCTTCAAAGTTCTCAGAGGAAAGTGACTGTACAAATGGAAACACTTTTTAATACTTACAGCCCTGACAAATCTAAGTGGTAGTCATAGAAAAAAAAAAGGCATCTTGCATAGTTCAACCACCAAATATAGCAAGATCTAATGCAAAAACAAACCATAGAGGCTTTCAAAGAACAGGTCATAACAATCCTCTCTAAGAAAAGTTAGGGCATATTTATGCAGGTTTTGTACATAATACTGCCTCAGTAATACAAAACAATACTGATTTAGAAAGAAATACAGATATAGCTACAAAACCCCCAAGACATAGTTAGGACAAGAAAAAAAACAACAGTACTTCTATTGCTACATTTTATAGCTGTGAATAAAAAAAGATAATTCATAGTGTGCAAATTTTAGACTGACAGAAACATTTCTGAGCAGTATCATTACAAAATAAATAAAAAAAAAAAGCTCTAGAAGGTATAAAAATACTGAAACTGATCTCAATGCATGATGATTTCCATATTCTATTTGATCTACAAGCCAAGAAACCAACCCAAGTAATTGAATCATGCACTTCCTCCCAAATAAAGCCATTTTCAGTGTTTTCACCATCTCCAATTTAGTGACCTCAAACATTAGGTTAGTCACATGTGATCTATTTTTGTTTCAAGTCTTTCTTTGCTCTTCAGTACATTCACTTTGAGGGATTTCGTTCGTTTTTCCTTCAGTTTTCCAATCTGAAGAAGCCACCTGTTTGCCTAGAGTACAGACAGGGAGGAAGGGGTTTAAGCTATGGCATCTGAAGCTTTTGCAGTGGCTGAACAAACTGTTTACATACTTGTGCCTTAGTTTCCACTTGAAGCAGGATGGTATAACTCTGTCCAGTCCCTCTGTGTAGAAGGCAATTATTTATCAGCTTCCTTTTGGCAAAGATTTCTCTTACCTCTTATTATAAGGCACTGAGGGTACCAAGGTGTTTCCTGCTCAGCCATTTATCACAGCAGGCTTATGATTTATTTTAACAAGAAACACAAGATAAAAAGGATATCACAGAAAGTGTAATGCCCCACAGTACAGAAAATATAATTCTAATAGTGACAGTGTTCAAACTCTGAATATTCTCTTACCAAAGCAAACACAGGCATTGTACAGACTGATAGTATATTCAAGAATTAATGCCCCCTCTCTGTTCTCCTCAGTTAGGCTATTCACAGGATTATGAACAAGTTATCTCTAACCCCACAGAGATAACTGACAGGTTTTTTGTATACATGTATATATATAAAAACACACAAACATACATACATGCATATATATATATATATATATATATATGAACACACAGACAAACACCCCACACCACATTAACAAAAACTCTGGATTTCTTCTGTCTGGTCTCACCTTCCAACAGGTGTGTACGTGCTGTTCCAACAACTAGCCTGAAGAAATTTACTCCTATATGGCTTCCATCTCACTTTCTAGATTAAGATTCCTCATTGTGAGAAAGTCAGCACCAGGTGCTGAAGAAAATACTTTGGTTGAGCTTTGAAACTGGTATCAAGTTCACATTAACTTTGAAGTCACTACGGATTTGATAAAAATCTATTGCTTTATTTAGTTTTTAGATGCTGACACAACAGATGCGTTCCTGCTTCCTCCAGGAGACATGCAATTTATTTCCAGAATTCAGTAAATGTTTGTTCTCTGCTTACTCCCTGGGCTGCATGACAAAAGACAAGGGAGCATAATCCAAGCTAAAAATGCTGATTTTAGCCATTCAAGGCTAAAACCTGCATTAGAAGATAGAAGACAAAAGTTTCCTTTGAAAACCTCACCTTTTCCTTGAAGATTTAAAAGAATAAACTTACACAAAAGAACTTTTCACATTTTTCCCCTCTTAAATTAATCTTTATTATTTGTAAACTACTGCATCCTCTCAGCATAAGGAATGAATCTGTTCTTCTCTGAGCTCCCCACCCCATCTACTTGCCATGTTCCAGCCAAACAGCTGCACTTGACTCCCCCTGAGCTGTTGCTGTTTCCCATCCCAAGCTGCAATTTCCTTCTCAGCTTCCAAGACAATAGTGGTGCTTTCCCCAGCGAGGGTGCTTTCTATCACTGCATCTTTCCCCCTTCCTTAATCTGAAGTGATAAATGAAACAACAAGCAGATGCTTGTCTCCTCCCTCCCCTTCAAAAAGGGAAATATTTTTTGGTTTAATTCTGAGTAACTCATACAGGCTAGTTTTACGAAGATTAAAATTAAGATAAAAAAAAAAATAATAAAAAGACAAATGCAAAAACAACAAAGAGCAATGATTCCAAATATATATGTATATTAAAATAACCCATGCTGCATTTTCTCTCAAACAGACTAGAGTGAAGGCCATTTAGAAGCAGCACAAACACATTCCTACCAACCACTGTAAGCATTGTTAAACATTTACTTGGTTTTGCCTGTATGCAGTGTTACTCAACTGGCCCCTTTCATTTTATTTCATGAAAGCACATGTGAGGAGATGCTGCAATACCCAGTGTGGTCAATTCATTACACATTTCAGTCATATATTTATGTATATATGTATTTATAATATATGTATTGCCCAGGTTCTAAACACTTGTAAATATAAGAACCTTAAATGAAAAGTAAAACAAATGTAGTGCATGACAGGCTAGTACAGAGCAATCTACAGGCTGAAGAACCAGAAAGCAGGAAAAATCTCCAACTTCTATCTGCAATCTCTCTGTTTCAGGGGGTTGCTGGAGCCAGGAATGGACCAATGGATCAGTGAGGAACAGTTACAGCAGAATCAACAGCTTGATAAACAAATCCACTACCATTTCATCCTATTGATCTATATTAAAACATGAGACTTCAAAGGAATTCTTAGACTACAGTAGAACAAATCTAAACAATTTCTGCTACCCTTGCATCTAATGGACACGGCCAAAGTCTGAAGAGTATTGCATGAGAAGTTTTTATTATTTGAATAGTCTATGCAATTTTGGATCTATAAATCTATTCCAGACTGACCCGATTCAAACATGGGCATTAAACCATTTTTCCAAGGACGTATTTTCAGTTCTGCTTTGCACAGGACCCTCTTTTGCCAGCACCAGCACCCCTGTGCCCTGCAGCAGTATGCAGTGTCAGGAATTTAGCTACTAGTAGTCCTTATTCCTCTCTAACAGTTCTCCCAGGAAGAGGACTCTATGCATAATGTGTTCTTATAACTTCTATTTTTTAAATTAGGAGTAGCAAGCTTGCTGTGGGTTTTTTTTCACACTTAGGGGGGTAAAAGGACAGGTCCTGCAACACACTTGTTTCGTTTCTCCATGGGCATGAAATTAATAATCTAGAAACACCTCCAAAATTAGTAACTATGCTTCCAAAACTCCCCCCCACCCCGTGCCACAGTAATACAATTTTCTGCCACAGATGGGTTTTAAACTTTTTCCAATCCAAGGACTCCTTTTACAGTGTTAAGCCTTGTACATTTTTTAAGCATTAGAATTAACTGCTGGTCTGATAAAATCCATGAACACTCTACAAGAAAAGAAGGAAGAAATGTTCCACTTCTTAGGTCAAATGTGAGGTGGCAGCCTCAATTTAAAATAAGTAAATAAATCAACCAAACCAACACTAAGTTGTCACCCATCTGCATCTCTAGATGCCTATCACCTATAATTACTAAAGCTAACCTCTTCCTTTACCAATCCTTCCAAGAGCTATAAAATTAATATTAGTTTAGCAACACATTCACCTCTGAAAATGTAAACTGGTACAGGCTTTTTGAGGTTGAACTAGGAAGAGAAACCAAGTTTTCTAGCAATTTAGTTTCTTAAAATCTTACCAAATGCAAATAAAAACAAGCAATTAAATGCAGCATTCTACTTCTGTCTTTAAAAACAGCATAATTTCTCTAATATCCAAAGTCATTATTTGAGTTGGTTGAAGCTTTGTGGGACAATGCTGGACTTAGGTCCAATTTACAGAAGCAGCAGCATCTTCCAACAGTAAAACCACAACTGTGAGGAGATAAAGAATCAACAAACTCCTCAACAAGCACTTTCTGGTGGATGAGCCATGAAGGAAATCACTTTCAGATTAAACCATTACTTACTGATACTTGTTTGCCCTTTTCCTTTTGCATATACCTTGGCACTACAGCAGCTACTGCAAGCGTGCACATAGAGTATTTAATCAAGTATACAAAGACTGATGTACTTTCAGCAGTGCAGAAGTCTTAGAGTAAGATTTCTTAGTTAATCTCCACTACAGAATGAAAGCTTTAACAGTGTTGGTTGCTTTTACTGGAGCTAATGCACACCGTGCAAAGCAGGTGAGTTAAATCCCTGTGGATACAGGCAAGCTCACAGCTCAACAGGGGACACAGTCTCTCACTCAGCACCAAGAAAAAGCATTTGGCCACTAACACCTCTCCTTGGGACAGCTTCAGCAAGGTAAACCCTGTTAACAGGTCTTTCACTTCATGCCCCCTCATTTATATTTTTGACCTTCATCCTCTCTTTGTACTTCCATGTGCAGTCCTCCCCCAGCAGGTCAGCTCACTGAAGTTCTATGGCTTTGAGGGAGGGCTGCTCCAAGGTCTGGGACAAAGGCACAGGCATCTCTTGATGGGAACAGCAACCCAAATGCCCAGAGAACAGCATCAGGTAGAATTCTGACAGCCCACGCGCCTCACTGACCCACTCCTTGCTCCATGCCTGCAATTTGCCACTCAGCCTGAGCCAGACAGGGCAGTGCATTTCACAGCCTCCCAGAAAACACCCCAATTTTTACCTAGTTGTCTGAAGTAGTATAAGCTAGTGGCAGCTGCACAAAAAGCTATCTTGTTTTTCTTGCAACCTACCACACAGTAATGACATTAAAAGCTTTCATATGAAGCAGAAAGAGAACTAACTACTCTTCCCATTGTCTGCACTACTGGTTTTAACACTGTGCCATCATCCTTCACAACTCTATTCCAACCTGAATCTCAGCCTGTTCAGTTTAAGTTAGTTCCCATCCTTCTGTCATCCCTGCCCCACTTCTCCCTATGTTCTTCTTATTAGTCTATACGTTTTTTTAATTAACTGGAATACACCTTGGATTAATTGCTATCACGTTCCTTTATTTCATTCTTTTTCTGCTATTTGACCAAAAACGGACCAGAAAGATCTATTGTAATTTCACTGTTTTCTGAGGAGCTGAAAGAGCACAGCCCACCAGAGTATGTAAAATGAGGATTAGTTTCCTGTTACATAGATGTCTTGCACTTGTTCTCCCTTTCCTATCCATCAGGAAAAAGGTTTCCTTTATGTCAAAAGTCACTTTTACTTGCTACACAGTTTATAACAAAAAAAACCCACCAGAAATAAACCATACCATTCCCTTTCCACTCCTCCTTTTGAAGCTGTTGAATTATATTTCTTATTTATTTTTTCAGTTCTGAATAAGGCTTTTTTCAGTCACTTCTGTGTTTAGAATTTAAAGAGACTTGTACATCAGAGATGATGTACATCACAGATCTTTTGCTGATAATTCCTCTGTAAGTGCAGGTGTTATTTCCTCACCACTCCAAAGACCAAGGAATTTTAATGGGATTTTTTAGAATGGAATGTTTAATATTGGTTAATCAACACCAATAATGTGGCAAGGCTAGTCTTTTGAAAATCTTGATATGTTAATTCTATATTGGTAAGGAAAATATAGATGCTTCTTCAAAAGCTGACTGGCAATACAAGTATTACCAACTGCTGCCTTTATCCATATTTAAATATAACAGAAGCAAAACCAACTATTCAGGGAGAGGAAAAAAGCTGAACTTGGTTTAAAGAGCTTTCTGGTAGTCAGCTTCTCTTGCCTTTAATCTTCCCTCTGATCCATTTCAGTTCTCATTCGCCTCTGTATCTTTGCCTCTTTTTCCTTAAGGCAATAACCCCTACAGTCAGTGCTTGTCCAAATCCCTGTAACTTGATAAAATCCACAAGTTCCTGCTTCACAAACTAGCTTTTCACAGCCTTCTGGTTCTGTATGTATCTAATCTGAACCACAACAGAAGTCGTATGTATTTTCCATATAATTTTCTGCCCTTGAATTTTAAGTAGGTTAATGAGTTCTATGTATTCAGTTATGCCAAATACTTACTCAGCTGGAACATTCACTGCTGATCAAATCTCTCATTCAGCTATATTCTGAAGTTATTTTGCATAGGACATCACATATTTTAAATGCTTAACTTAAAAAAAAAAAAATCTAGAAAATTCCAGATCTATTTAATTTGAAGCCATAGTTTATTAAAACACAATCAGATACTTGGTAAGACAAAAAAACCAAACCAAACCAAAACAAAAACAAACCACAAATCACCAAAAACACCACCACATAACAAATCAAAAACGAAACAACAAAGAAAGACATTATTGAAAGGGGAATTAAAAAATTACAGAGCAGACATAAAAAAACAGCTTTTAAAAGAGTAACTGTTTTCAGCAGAAGCTGAAGCCAGTACATTATAAAATCTGAACAACAATATTCAGCTCTAGTTAAGATGCAACAAAGTTCTTCAACATCATATATACCCACCCATAAAAATACAACCACCAGATCTAGACAACTCACACAGCCCTCATTGTACTCAGGAGAAAAATCAACCAACTCCACACCACCACACACGGAAAAATGAATTCAATCCATTCATTTAGCTCAGGCTCAGCTGTTCCAAATAGGTTAACTGTGTTTGCTCAAGTTTATTTGGATGTGAAACGCCAGATAAAAGACCTGGAGGTGAAATATCAAAGATTGCATCTCCCTTTAGGAAGAGGCAGATTGCAGAGGTGTGTCTGGCCCAGCCAATGCCACCTCTGCAGCCCAATGGCAGCTGCAGGGAAACTCCTGGAGCTGTTTGTCTCACTGGCTGCTTCAGGGGATGAGATCAAGCTGCGTGGTAAATCTATTTGTTCCATCTGCTTTTCTATTTTAAACAGCTGGAGTGATCAGCCAGGCACCCTACATTAAGTACATGTGAATTTCATAAGCTAAAACATTTATGTAAGTGAAAACATGGCTTGGATTTGTTCTCCCGTTCTCAAACTGAACACTGGACCTTCAGCAAGCAGCTGCAAAAATTCACTATTATTTCCTAGCTACCTTCCAGAAAAGGCAGGGCACAGCACAGCCTGACCTGCCAGCTTTTCCAAGGACAGCTGTGCAGGCAGAGCAGGCTTCAAAACAACAGCACTCTCCACCTTTCTTCCACCTTCTAGCCCCCCACTCTGCAATATGGCTTGGAAGATGGAAGGAGAAATAAGGTGGGAGCAGAGCATGTGTCAGAACAAGCCCTTCACATAAACAGAGGCTGAACACACAAGCTGTATTTATCCAGCAGCAGTGCTGAGCTGTGCTAGCTTTAGGGGCATCAGTTGAGCCTGGCTCCAAAGGTCACTGCTGCACAGGAATGCTTCACAATAACCCCATCCCCATTTCTAAGATGAAGGGACTAGCAAACACACCCAGACAGACCACGGGGGGTTTCTGGTGATTCCAAACACCATTCTAAAATTGCTAAATCCTGCTTTCCCTCACTTTCAGTATGTTGTTGTCTCCTGACATACTGTGTTCTGCTAAAAAGCTTCCTCAATTCTCAAAGCTAACTACATTTCAATGGCCAGCAAAAAAGAGCTCAGCGTCTTGCTGACATCTTCTCTACCCCCAAATTCAAATGTTTTAGGATTCTAAGCATGAAAAATTCAATCGTGTGCAGGTGCAAAGACCATAAAATGGTTATTTTCTGCTTTCTATTACTTGTGCTCTATTTCTTTCCCCCGACTCATTCTCTTTGAAAGTTTATGTTTAGCCACTTCATTTTTAATTTAGAAGTGAAATGGTGATGAAATTGAATGAATGGCAAATAACAGTACTGTAGGTTAACTGTTCACAGTATTAAAAAAAATTATTACATCTTCGGTGAGATTATTACCACCATATTCCATCTATCTGTAATTTTCCTCATATTAATGTTATGCTAGAAGATATTTCTAAAGTACAGTAATGTATAAAAATTAACTAGAAGTATTGCAGTTTCAACTAAACATATCTCTGTAACTGTGCCCTAACAGCTTTTCATATAACTTTAAATTACTGTAAAGTTGCATAAGCATTATTTCCAATTTACAGATAAGGAAATCAAAATGGGGCTGTAACTTACCCAAGATCTCACAGCAAATCAGGAGAGTGGCAGGGCCATAAAGAGAACTCATCTGTACTCCCAGCTGAGTTCCACTAACTGGTACACTCATTTCAATATTACCAAAGAAGCAGAAGGTACATTTTGGGGAGAAACCCAAGAAGATTTCTGAGTAAGGAGTCTTGAGAACTCAGAGAGAACAAAGTCTCAGTTACACATCTATCCCCTCCTGAAATAATCCAACATATAAAGTACCCCCCTAAAGAAGGGCATATGGATGTAACACCAAGTTGTCCAAGCCTTCAGCAGTTAAGATTTGATCTTAAAGGCTACCTAGGTTAGCTTTGATTAGCAGAATTTGGAGCAGATAAGTTCACAGATCACTGTAAAACTTTGCTAATACAATAACTAAAAAAGATAATCACAATGCCAAAGCTAATCTCTTAGGAAGAAAACTTGTTATTTTATTAGAAAATAGTCTCTTTGTATAGTTTATACTACTTCCTAACTTTCATTTTAGGTAAGATTTTAATGTTTACATCAGTATTAAGATTGTTAGAGAAACTTAAAACCTTTAAGAAAAATTCTAGGACAGGGATTATCATCTTCTATGTTCAGACAGACCCAAACTGGAAATTCTGATTAATATACTAATGGTAACACAATACACAGTTAAGTCATGCTGGTTTTCTTTTGGTTCACCAGTAAGCATTGGGAAAAAAGTGAAAAAGCCTCAGCACTCTGCCTCTTGAAAAAGGTACATCCAAGTAACCTGGGGGTGGGGGAACCATTCAAAAAAAGACTAATACTATTACACTTACCTGCTCTTAGAATTGTACCCGAGATTTATGCAGATGCTATTACCTTGTCACACACCATCGAGAAGCTGCAGCAGTAACTGTGACTTTCCAGAGGCTGCCCATTTTTCTTGCATTTGTGATTTCAGACAGTTAACCATTGTTTGCTTTATTTCCTCACCCCCCACCCTGTGCCCTGCCTCAGCAGTACCTCCTTCTCTGACGCCTGTGTGCGTCAGTGGGATGGTTGCTGCACACCCCTGGCCTCATGATGCAAGCTCCTGCAATCTGCACGGGCTCTTAGGATCCAGACTGGTGTAGGATGTGCTGTACAGGCCCACAGTCAGATCCTGGCTGGGGAGTCAATCCAGCAGTCAATGGCTTTATGGAGGACGTGCCAGTGGAACTGAATCGGATGTTCAAAAAGCAGTGCCTTCATTTCATAGATTCACAGATATTAGGGGTTGGAAGGGAGCTAGAAGATCATCTAGTCCAACCCCCCTGCCTGAGCAGGGGCACCT